>JBBPMV010000391.1:0-17376 GCA_038090495.1 Heimioporus retisporus | reverse complement strand
AGCTTCGTCTTGCTTCCACGCGGGAAACAACACGGGTCGAGGATGCGGCATATTCGTTGCTGGGGATATTCGATGTTTCCTTCCCCATCACATACGGCGAGGGGAACAAGGCACTTGGTCGCCTCTTAGCACAGTTGCTCATGAGCTCGGGAGACACGACCATCCTCGCATGGATAGGGAAGCCAGGCGGCTTCAATAGCTGCCTCCCGGCCGACATCATTATGTTTGGGCAGCCTTCAACCTCACACATTCCAGCAACCACAACTCAAAATAAAACGGATGCAACGGCTACTGGGTCGCGTACATCTCCACTGAATGCACGGCTGGCCATGGAATTGTACGATCGACTGGGTGATCTACCGGTCCCGTCATTCTTGGGACAACGAATGAGGCTTCCATGCCTCTACTTCAAACTCGGCCCTGTGTCGGGTTCACCACCTGGGACGGAACAGGTCTTTCGTGCTCAAACAACAGTGCTAGGGGTGGTAGAAATCAAGACCGACGAAGATCTTGCTCGACTCGGATCTCTATACCTTGTTCACCCGTGGATTGATTTTCTTCTTGATCGACAACCGGTTGGGGACATCGCAGAGACGATACCGGAAGAGAGTACGGACGACAAGTCTTCTGTACTAGGTGAACTACCGACACTCCCTGGCCAGTCCGGCACTGTACCCAGAGGAGCGCAACCACTGGCTGCACAGCTGATGGCGCGCTTTGGCCTACAGTTTGGCGTCCGCCTTAGCGCATCCGGCCGGAAGAGGGCCTCACTTCTACCTCCATCCACCGTATCGCCGATGGAGAAACAGACGCGTGCCCTCGACTTTGTCGCTCGGCTCCGACAACCGTTTGGGGCGCTGTTGCTCGCGCCGCTTCGCCGGAACGCGGAAGAATATAGGAGGGTCGCTCCCGAAGCATTGATCACGGTCCAGGTGCAGGAGACGACGCCGGAAATCTTGAAGAAGCTGATCGAGAGTGTGCGGGTTTTGGATGTGCTTTGATATGATACGGTCTCGTATGTGGTCTCTTTTTTTTCTAGAATCCTTATCTATTGTTCCGTGAGGCGGTCGCCTTTATTTGACAGTACATGATATGGAACAGAAAATGGGGCTAAGTAGAAAGGCGAACGGGTCTTATTGTAATGAGGTGGGCTAGAAGGTGATAGAGGCGTGGTCGGGATGGGTAGGGGAGAGGTTGTGTACTCTAGGATGAGAACAAAATGTTAATTCTTGGTGACTGCATGCATGCGAGAAGAAAATGGAGAGGCTTAGGTTCCCTGGATCCAAAAGAACCCCGCGCCACGAGAGAGTCTGGTAAGCAGGGCCCAGGATTGGGTTGTCCGAGCATGTGGGTCTGGAGAGGGGGCGGTCGTACATAATTTTTGCCAGTGGCATCCTCGATATCGATATCTGGATTTATGAATGTCCGTGCATTAGTATACGCGTCCGTCCTCCGATACCGTCTCGGCAGTCCTGGACGCATTGGGACCAGAGGAGGCCAGTCATATGACCGTCTCGTTTATCATTGGCGCGTCGCTCGTTGTGGCGGCATCACTGTCCATCTCTGGTGCTACTGCGCTCTCGACTCGTATTTCACGTCTGCGCAATGTGTTCAGAAGGGTCACAGGCTCGTGATGATCGGCCCGTATGCGGTGGTTCGACATCCCGCCTATACGGGCTTCTTGATGTGCCTGTCCGGGTCATGCATCATGCATACCATGCCGGGAGCGTGGTTGCGTGCGTCAGGGATGTTGGGTGTGTCATGGGTGAGGGCAGCGTTTGGGGGTTGGTGGATTATCATGGTGGCGTCAGTAAATGACGCTGTTTAGCCGGCCGACGGAAGAGGACCGACTTTCATCGGACCGATTTGGGAAAGAGTGGGAGGATCGGGCAAGAACGCGTGAAGTATAAACTTATACCCTTCGTATATTAGAGAAAAACGACCTTAATTGACATGTTCGGATAAGCGGAGAAGGGCCTCAACGAGACCGAGAATGTCCGTTCGTCGCTGAAATTCCCGTCGCGCTGATTCCCAACCCAATCATTGGAGGCTTTTACAAACTCCACGATCGTATCTGTGATGGAAAAGTTGCGCGAGCCCTATTGAGGCTCGAAGTGGTTGTGTGGACGCTGTCGATAGGCCTCAATCTGGCGAGCAATCTGGATTCGATTAATCCGGTGGCCCCCGTTCGAGGGGATTACCGGAACAGCACGAGTTTCTTTGGACAATCACGCCGAGAAAACATGTCTGTCATGGATTATCGAGCGCATTCACTTTGTTTGTTGGTCGGTGTCTTATTTCCCTCCTCGATGAAAGATCCCAATCATCCAATCCAATGATTACGCCCACCTTAATCGCACTAGTCCCTTATTCGCCGATGGGTAGGCGCGGGTACAGTCACCTGTGGACGAGAAAGATAAATAGAATTTCTTCCATACAGGTGGGGGTCGGCGGATATCTCATTGATCCACCTGCGTACCTTCCCATGCTAAATGAGGAAGATGGTATGGGTGATATTCGCGTCACCATCACGAACGAGAATGGCGGCAGCGCTGAGCCGGCTGCAAACGCTGACAGTCGAGTGGTATAGCATAAATTCCTGGCGGACCAGAGATCTTCGAGAGCGTGAGAAAGAGCAGACGTTCTAAGTTTGTCCGAGCGCTCTGGTAAGGTGCATACCTGTGGGAATGAGAGCGTCCCGAGTCGCATGGATTGCCATAACCACGATAGTATGGACTGTTTGATTGCCGTCGACCGTGTTGCTCCATGGTGGTCTCGTGCATAGAGCTTCCCGCATGCGTACTGACAGAGGTCCATTGATAGTCTGAGACAGAAATCTTCCTCGCTTGGAGAGGAGAGCCAATGTAGCAGGCCAGGCTTGTGCTTCGGAGGGAGCGCACGCAATCGGCCTGTAGGGATCACGGGTGCCAGCGAGGGGAAGATGAGGCAACTGTCGAACAAGAGATGCGCGTTGTCAGCTGAATTCGGGATTTGAGATGGAGGCGGAGCAGGTCGAGCAGAGGGCAAGTAATGATGGATCACAGTGTGCAAAGGGTCGTCGGTTCGGGCGATTCGAGCCAGGCACGCCAAGGGTATGATGAATGCACCCCAGGACCAATGCAGGACTCTGATAGTGTCGGTAAGTAGTCAATTTTTCATAGCTGCGGAAAGTAGAGGGGTCCAGCCAACCGCCGGCGGACTATTCCGAGAAGCCATGCGGCAGGGGTCACTTCAAGGGGCTTGAAAGCACAGCCTCAGTGAGGCGTTGTATAAGACTAGACCTCGCCAACATTGATCTCATCCGTAATTTCGATATCCATGTCGTTGACTGGTGCGTTATGAGATGATGAAACTGCGTTTGTGTTGAACATTCGACCAGGTCATTCGTCGGTCGTCGAGATCATGACCTGGGCACAAGTAGTCGTATTTACACCAGATAGCGAACGTCTTGTCAGCGGTGGGGATGCTGTTTGCGTATGGCGAGTGCGAGATGGGAAGCAAGTCGCGATGATGGGAATGAGAGGGGGGCCCCCAAAATGTCTCGCTGTTTCACAGGACGGTAACTTCATCGCTGCGGCGACAGGCTGGGGCGACCTATTCGTTTGGGATGCGAAGACATACGAAGAAGTATTTGAAGGGAAGGAGCATGTCTACACCATTCATGCCATCGAATTCTCGCCGGATTCGTTTCACCTGGCCGCATCACCGCATCGCTCCACAGTCGTTTGGGATATTACAGCTCAAAAACGGGTTTTTAGAGTTGAGCATAGGGGTGTGGTGGTCGCAACGAAGTACTCCCCAAAAGGAGACCGAATTGCGACGGCTACAGAAAAGTCTGTTCAAGTCTGGGACAGTCACAATGGAAAATTCCTCGTCGACGTTCCGGCCAATGTAATCCCGGGATACAACACAGGTCTTTGTTGGTTCGACAACCATCTCCTTGTCACATCCGGCAAGATAATCCAGCAATTCGATGCATCTACCGGATCAGCAGTTGCAAAATGGACCATTCCTGGTGCCAACTTCTCGTGCGTTTCTCTACTCCGACAAGGGCAAATTATCGCATACCATTCGTCAGATACTATCGTTCTCCGTGACTCATTAACCCACACCCAACTCTTTCTCGCCCCACAGCACCGCAACATTCGATCAGTTTCATTCTCTCCGGACGACCAGCTTCTTGCGATTGTTTCGGGTGCACGTATTGACATCGCACGTTTATCGGATACCATCACCGTAGGTTTCATTCTGATTGTGACATACGTTAATCGTTAATTTGAGCAGGATTCCTTACTATCCCTCTCCCGTCCAGCACTCCGTGATCCAGATCCTCACATCGACGATACGATACTTCGTTTGTGGATGGACAACCAACTCGCACGTGCGGAAGCATTACTTACCGTTGCAATTACAAACTCTCGCGATACAATCCATCGCGCACTCGCCGCCCGTGCTCTTGTCCGAACGCGTTTAGGACAGAAGGACACCGCGATTGTCGACGCTGAGGAGGTGTGTTTTATTCTTGTCCGCAAAATATTCGTCGTCAACGTTAGCTAGTCCATCGTGATTCAGCCGTCTCTTGTTGGCTACATTGCAAAGTTTCTCGCGCTCGCCATCGAGGGCAAGATGCTCGAGGCCTTTCGAGCGTACGACATCGCGCTCCAGCATTTTCATACGACTCATATCATCACTCTCCTCCTGATTAAGGTCTGTGCCATGTGTTTCGTGCTCAATTACCCTCACTTTTTTTCTCCCATAGGCTGTTGTTCTCTTCATGGTTGGAGAACATGATGACGCCATCTCACGCATGGATGATCTAATAAAAACCCTGCCTTTCGACTCGAGATTCCACCTCGTCAAGGCCCGTGCACGATTTCGTACACTTTCGCCTTTATTGATCTACTCAATAGACATACATGTATCTTCACCTCGGGAACAAACACCTAGACAGAGACAACCATGACCGTGCTATAGAATTCTTCCAACTCGCAGAGGCTCAAATATGTTGTCCCGAGGTCCAACAACCGCCCTTGGTGGTCTCGCTGGTAATGTCTTATCCAACAGCTGAAATCATTCAATAACTGGCGATAGATTTCAGGATGGAAGTTTGATAACCTCGAAATCACCGTTCGCCAACGGCTTTGTGAAGCACTTTACGTAGCTGGTCGTATAAACGAGGCTAGCGAAGCTATAATAAAGACGGTAAATATCTTTCGCGAGGAGTGCCTACTCATCCCCGGGTGGGTCACTGGTAAGTTTGTGTTCCGCCTTTTCTCAATCGTGTCGTGATCTCCACAGACTTCATGCAACGATGTCTCTCTACTACAAAACGCAATGACAACACCAGTCATCAGTCGACATCATTGTTAGTAGCATGGGCCAGACTCAAAATACCAAACATGGCATTGGAAGATATCATGTTGACCACCGTTGATGTGGGTATCTCCACTCTGGCCTCCTTGACTGGTGGCTTAAAGTTCCGTTCGTCTACAGTTCGTGCATCCAAGACGGGAAATATATCAAGTTGTGTGTGAGCATCTGGAGACCATCGACCGAATACCGGACGCTGTGGCATGTTTCTATCACATGATCCATGAATTCCCAGGGGAGACTGAAGATGCAATGAGTTGGATTACAGGTGAGCAGCTGCACATACAACACAAAGGCACCTGGTGACTGATCGTTGGACCAGACTTCAAGTCACGATGTGATCAGAAGTTAAAGGCACTCGGGCAAACTGCGATGACCGCTCAGAAGTATGACAAAGCCATTTCCCTGTTCACTTTCGCTTTGTCGCTCGCTCCCACAGTCCCACAAGACTTGCTCATTCAACGAAGCAAGGCATATGTTGACAGCAGTTTATGGGATGATGCGTTGAACGATGCGAACGAAGTACCTTGCCTTGGTCTTGTTACGGCCCACTTGCACTAACATGGACTTTCAGGTGATCAAACTTGATCCATCATCCCCGTTTGGCTATGAGTTGAAGCATGCTGCTCTACGCGGTGCGGGGCTCCATGATGACGCGATAGCTGCGTTTGAGAGCATGCTGTCAACAATGTCACGGTCATCCGATCCGAAAGTTCGAGGTCGGTGAACATCATGATTACCATTCTGAGCAATTAATTATGCGCCGTAGACCGTGTCGGTCGATACATTGCGCCAGCAGAAGTGAAAAAAGCCATTTGTGCAGCGGTCGTGAGAGCTATCCAAGACTCGCCACCAGAGCTCATCAACACCAAGTCTGGCCGTCTGCTCAACAAGACTGCTCAGGCGCTCTCATTTGAATCCCAGCCCATCTTCGCAGAGCTGATCTCCTCCACGACGACAGAGATCGACTATGCCCGTATCGAACGTGAAGTCGCGCAGTACTTCCAATACGCAACATTTTCTCACAAATGGGAGGTTAACGAGCCTCTATTCGACAACGTCGTCAACGTCATGATCTACGATCTGGAAGGAATACCAACTCACAAAAAGTTGCAAATGTTTTGCAAGATCGCTTGCGAGGCCGGATTCAAATGGGCTTGGAGTGACACATGTTGTATCAATAAAGGTGACCACTTTGTGCTCCAGGAGGCGCTCATCAGCATGTTTAAGTGGTATCGGGGCTCCGCGATGACGATTGTCTTTCTTCTCGGGGTCAGCCGTTTGTCTCAGTGGGGTGATCTGACGAAGAGTATCTGGAACACACGGGCGTGGACATTACAAGAGTACCATGCGTCGAAAGTGGTTCGATTCTACACGGAGGACTGGTTGCCATACATGAATCTCGACATCCCTAACCACAAAAACTCGCCGCAGATTATCGCAGAAATGGAGAGGGCGACAGGCGTCTCAGCACGGGGATTGGTGAACCTTCGCCCTGGCTTGGGGGATGTACGAGAGAAGCTCCGTCTTGCTTCTACACGGGAAACAACACGGGTGGAGGATGCGGCATACTCGTTGTTGGGGATATTCGATGCTTCTTTGCCCATTACATACGGGGAGGGGAACAAGGCACTTGGCCGTCTCTTGGCACAGTTGCTCATGAGCTCGGGAGACACGACCATCCTTGCATGGACAGGGAAATCGGGTGGCTTCAATAGCTGCCTCCCGGCCAGCATCGTTGTGTTCGGGCAGCCTTCAACCTTGCACATTCCAGCAACCAGAATCCGTAATGAAATTGACCCAACGGCTGTTGGATCCCATATATCTCCACTCAATGCTCGGCTGGCCGTGGAATTATATGATCGACTTGGTGACCTATCGGTTCCATCATTCTTGGGACAGCGAATGAAACTTCCATGTCTCCACTTCAAACTCGGCCCTGTATTGGGTTCTCGACATGGGATAGAACAAGTCTTTCATGCTCAAACAACAACACTGGGGGTTGTAGAAATCAAGACTGACGAAGATCTCACTCGACTCGGATCTCTATGCCTAGTTCACCCATGGATCGATTTTCTTCTTGATCGGCAACCGGTTGGGGACATCGCGGAGATGATACTGGAAGAGAGTACAGATGACAAGTCTTCTGTACTAGACGAACTACCAGCACTATTTGGCCAGTCTGGCACCATACCCGGAGAGGTGCAACCACGAGCTACACAGCCCATGGAGGACTTTGGCCGACCGTCTGACATCCGCCACAGTGCATCTGGTCAGGGCACGGCCTCACTTCTACCTCCGTCTACCATATCACCGGTGGAGAAACAGGCGCGCGCCCTCGACTTTGTCGCTCGGCTCCGACGACCGTTTGGTGCGCTGTTGCTCGCGCCTCTTCGCCGGAATGCGGAAGAATATAGGAGGGTCGCCCCCGAAGCGTTGATCACGGTCCAGGTACAGGAGATGACGCCAGAAATCTTGAAGAAGCTGATCGAGAGTGTGCGGGTCTTAGATGTGCTTTGATACGATACGGTCTCGTTTGTGGTCTTTTTTTCTCTTCCTGGAATCCTTATTTATTGTTCCATAAGGCGGCTGCCTTTATTTGACAGTACATGATATGGGACGGAAAATGGGGCTAAGCAGAAAGGCGAACGGGTCTTATTGTAAAGGGGTGGGGTAAAAGGTGGTGGACGCAGGGTTGGGATGAGTAGGAGAGAGGTTGTGTACTCCAGGGTGAGAATAAAATGTTAGTTCTCGGCGACTGCACGCATACTAGAGAAAAATGGAGAGGCTTGGGTTCCCTGGATCCAGAGGACCTTGCGCCACGAGAGAGTTTGGTTAGCAGGAGCTAGGATTAGGTTGTCCGAGCATGAGCGCATGGACAAGGGAGCCATTAGGGCTGTGAGGTCATTAGCAATCCACGGCGGTCGTACATAACTTCTGCTAGCGATATCTCCGATATCGATGTCTGGATTTATGAATGCACCGTGCATTTATACGCGTTCGTCGTCCGATACCGTCTCGGCAGTCCTGGATGCATTGGGACCAAAGGAGGCCAGTCATATGACCGTCTTGTTTATCATTGGCGCGTCGCTCGTTGTGGCAGGTGGCATCATCCATCTCTGGTGCTACTGCGCTCTCGACTCGTATTTCATGTCTGCGTAATGTGTTCAGGAGGGTCACAAGCTCGTGACGACCGGCCCGTATGCGGTGGTCCGACATCCTACCTATACGAGCCTCTTGATGTGCCTATCTGAGCCGTGCACCATGCATACCATGCCGGGAGCGTGGTTGTGTGTCAGGGATGTTGGGTGTGTCGGGGGCAGCGCTTGGAGGCTGGTGGGCGATCACTGTGGCGTCAGTGGTGACGTTGTTTAGCCGGCCGACGGAGGACCGACTTTTGTCGGAGCGGTTTGGAAAAGAGTGAGAGGGTCGGGCAAAACGCGTAAAGTATAAACTTCTATCCTTCGTATATTAGAGAAAAACGACCTTAATCGACATGTTCGGATAAGTGGAGAATGGCCTCAACGAAGACCGAGAATGTCCGTTCATCGCTGAAATTCCAGTCACACTGATTCCCAACCCAATCATTGGAGGTTTTTACAAGCTGCACAATCATGTCTGTGATGGAAAAGGTATGCAAGCTTTATTGAGGTTCGAAGTGGTTGTGTGGACACTGTCGATAGGCCGCGATCTGCCGAACGATCCGGATTTGAATAACCCGGTGGCCCCCGTTCGACAGCGTCGGGATCAAGACGGAGTTTGTTGGCGCAGACGAGGGATGCTGGGGATTACCATGCCGAGAAAACATGCTTGTCATGAATTGTCGAGTGTGTTTACTTGGTGTGTTGGTTGGTGTCTTGTTTCCCTCCTCGATGAAAGATCCCAATCATCCAACCCAACGATTACGCCCACCTGATCGCAGTAGTCCCTTATTCACCGATGGGTAGGCACGGGCACGGGCACCTGTGAACGAGAAAGCTAAACAGAATTTCTTCCATACAGGTGGGATCGGTGGATGTCTCATTGACCCACCTGCATACCTCCCATGCTAAACGGGGAGGATGGTATGGGTGATATCCACACCACCATCCCGAGCGAGAGCGGCGGCAGCACCGAGCCGCCTGACGATGACGGTCGGGTGGTATACCATAAATCCCTGGCGGACCAGGGACCTTCGAGAACGAGAGAGTAGATGTTCTACCTTGGCCCAAATTCCTCAGCAAAGACGCATGCCTGGAGGAATGAGAGCGTCCTCACATGTATTGCTAGTAACGACCACGATAGTATGGGCTGTTTGATTGCCGTCGACCATGTTATTCCATGGTGGTCTTGTGGGTTTGATGCGAAGAAACTGGAAAGTAACATGGAGTTTCCCGAATGCGTGCTGACAGCGGTTTATTGATGTCTGAGACCGAGAGGTTCCTCGCTTGTAAAGAAGGGCCAATGTAGGGTTGTGCCTTGGAAGGAGTGCACGCAAGCAACCTGTGGGGATCACGGGTGCCAGCGACGGGAAGATGAGGCAACTATCGACAAGAGATGCACGTTGTCGGCTGGATTCGGGATTTGAGATGGAGGCAGAGCAGGTCGAGCAGAGGAAAAGTACATGAATCGCAGTGTGCACAGGGTCATCGGTCCAGAGAATCCGGGCTAGGTACGCCCCAGGACCAATGCAAGACTCTGATAGTGTCGGTGGGCATGTAGTCAATTTCCATGGTTGTGGAAAGTGGGGGAATCCGGCCAACCACAGGCAGACTATTCCAAGAAGCCATGCGGCAGGGGTCACTTAGTAAGACTTGAAAGCACAGCCTGAGGTGCTGTATAAAGCTGGACCTCACTAACCTCGGTCCCATCCATAATTTCGATATCCATGTCGTTAAGTGGTGCGTTATAGGATGATGAAACTGCGTTTGTGCTGAACATTCGACCAGGTCTTTTGTCATCTGTCGAGATCGTGGCCAATGCACAAGCGGTCATATTTACCCCAGACAGCGAACGTCTTGTCAGCGGTGGTGATGCTGTTAGCGTATGGCGAGTGCAAGACGGCAAGCGGGTCGCGATGATGGAAACGGGAGGGTGGCCCCCAAAATGTCTCGCTGTCTCACAAAACGGCAAATTCATCGCTGCGGCGACAAACTGGGGCGACGTGTTCGTCTGGGATGCAAAGACGTACAAACAAGTCTTTGCAGACAGGGAAGGTCTCTACACCGTCCGTGCCGTCGACTTCTCGCCAGATTCATCTCACCTGGCTGCATCACCGCATTGCCATACAATTGTTTGGGATCTTACAACCCGACAACAGGTTCTTAGGTTCGGGCATGACGGCGCAGTGGTCGCAACAAAATACTCGCCAAAAGGAGACCGAATTGCGACGGCCACAGAAAGGTCTATTCAAGTCTGGGACAGTCGCCATGGAATACCCCTCGTCAAGATTCCAGCCAATGTAATCCCGGAATGCAACACAGGCCTTTGCTGGTTCGTCAACCATCTTCTCGTCATATCCGACAAGAAAGTCCAGCGATTTGATGCATCTACCGGGTCAGCAGTTGCAGAATGGCCCATTCCTAATGCCAGCTCCACCTCGTGCGTTGCTCTACTTCGACAAGGGCAAATTATCGCATACCATTCATCAGATACCATCATTTTCTGGGACTCATTCACCCACATCCAACTCTTTCTCACTCAGCAACATCGCAACATTCGATCGATTTCATTCTCTCTGGATGACCGGCTTCTTGTGATTGTTTATTCGGGTGCAAGGGTTGACATCGCACATTTATCAGACACCATCTCCGTAGGTTTCATATTCTGATTGTGGCGGTACTGCGTTAATTGTTAACTTGAATAGGATTCCTTGCCATTTCATTCCCGTCCCACACTTCGTGACCCGGATTTTCACATCGATGATGTGATACTTGGTTTGTGGAAGGACGACCAACTTGCACGTGCGGAAACATTACTTACCGCTGCAATTACGAATTCTCGCGGTACAGTCCATCGCGCACTCGCCACTCGTGCCCTCGTTCGGATGCGTTTAGGACAGGGGGACACTGCAATTGCTGACGCCGAGAAGGTGTGTTTCATTTTTGTCTGTGAAGTATCCAATGTCAACATTAGCTAGTCCATCGAGATTCAGCCGTCTCTTGTTGGCTACATTGCAAAGTTTCTCGCGCTCGCCATCAAGGGAAAAATGGTCGAGGCCTTTCGAGCGTGTGACATCGCGCTCCAGCATTGTCATACGATTCACACCACCACTCTCCTCCTGATTAAGGTCTGTATCCTATGTTCTCGTGCTCAATCACCCTCACTCCCTCCGTAGGCCGTTGTCCTCTTCATGGTTGAAGAACATGACGATGCCATCTTGCGCATGGATGATCTAATAAAAACCCTACCTCTCGACTCAAGATTTCACCTCGTCAAGGCTCGTGCACAATTTCATACACTTTCGCTTTAATGACCTGCCCAATAGACATACATGTATCTTCACCTCGGGAACAAACACCTAGACAGTGACAGCCATGACCGTGCTATAGAATTCCTCCGGCTCGCGGAAACTCAACTACGCTTCCCCAAGATCCAACGACCACCTTTGGTGGTGTCACTGGTGAGGTCTTATTCAACGAGTTGAAGTCATTCGACAACTCGTGATAGATATCAGGATGGAAATTTGATAACCTCAGAATCACCGTTCGGCAGCGGCTTTGTGAAGCGTTTTACATAGCTGGTCGTATAAACCAGGCTGGGAGAGCTATAACCGAGATTGTAAATATCTTTCGCGAAGAGTTCCTGCCCGTCACCGGGTGGGTGACTGGTAAGCTTGCGTTCCCCCTTCCCTTAATCGTGTCATGATCTCCACAGACTTTATGCAACGATGTCTCTCTACTACCAAATACAATGACAACTGTCATCGATCACCATCGTTATTGGTAGCATGGGCCCAACTCAAAATACCAGACATGGGATTGCAAGATATAATGGCGACCACCGCCGATGTGGGTATTTCCGCTCTGACCTCCTTGACCAGTGGTTTAAAGTTCTGTCTGTCTACAGTTTGTGCATCCAAGACAAGTAATATGTCAAGTTGTGTGTAAGCATCTGGAATCCATCGACCGAGTACCGGACGCAGTGGCATGTTTCCACCACATGATCCATGGATTGCCAGTGGAGACTGAAGATGCGATGAGTTGGATTACAGGTGAACAGCTGCGCGTACAACGCAAAGGTACCCGGTGACTGATTGTTGGACCAGATTTCAAGTCACGATGTGATCAGAAGCTAAAGGCACTCGGGCAGATTGCGATGACTACTCGAAAGTATGACGAGGCCGTTTCCCTATTTACTGCCGCTCTGTCGCTCGCTCCCGCTGTCCCGCAAGACTTGCTCATTCGGCGAAGTAAGGCATATGTTGACAACCGTTTGTGGGATGATGCGTTGAACGATGCGAACGAAGTAGCTTGCCTTGATCTTGTTCTAGCTTATTTGTACTAATGCGGACTTTCAGGTGATCAAACTTGATCCATCATCTCCGTTTGGCTATGAGTTGAAGCATGCTGCTCTACGTGGTGCAGGCCTTCATGACGACGCGATAGCTGCGTTTGAGAGCATGCTGTCAACAATGTCGCAGTCATCCGATCCAGAAGTTCGAGGTCGGTGAAGATTATGATTACCATTCTTAGCAATTAATTGTGCTCCATAGGCCGCTCTGGTCAATACATTGCACCAGTAGAAGTGAAAAAAGTTATTTGTGCAGCGGTCGCGAGAGCTATCCAAGACTCGCCGCCAGAGCTCATCAACACCAAATCTGGCCGTCTGTTCAACAAAACTGCTCAGGCGCTCTCATTCGAATCCCAGCCCATCTTTGCGGAGTTAATTTCCTCCACGACAACAGAGATCGACTACGCTCGTATCGAACGTGAAGTCGCGCAGTACTTCCAGTATGCAACATTTTCTCACAAATGGGAGGTTAACGAGCCTCTATTCGAAGATGTTGTCGACGTCATGGTCTATGGTCTGGAGGGAATACCAACTCGTAAGAAGCTCCAAATGTTTTGCAAGATCGTCTGCGAGGCTGGATTCAATTGGGCTTGGAGTGACACGTGCTGTATCAATAAAAGCGACCACTTTGTGCTCCAGGAAGCACTTGTCAGCATGTTCAAGTGGTATCAGGGCTCCGCGATGACGATCGTCTTTCTTCTCGGGGTCAACCGCTTGTCGCAGTGGGGTGATTTGACGAGGAGTATCTGGAACACACGCGCGTGGACATTACAAGAGTACCATGTGTCAAAAGTGGTCCGATTCTATACGGAGGACTGGTTGCCATACATGAATCTCGATATCCCTAACCACAAGGACTCGCCGCAGATCATCGCAGAAATGGAGAGGGCGACAGGCGTCTCAGCACAGGCATTGGTGAAAGTTTGCCCTGGCCTGAGGGACATACGAGAGAAACTTTGTCTTGCTTCCACGCGGGAAACAACACGGGTCGAGGACGCGGCATACTCGTTACTGGGAATATTCGATGTTTCTTTGCCCATTACATACGGTGAGGGGAACAAGGCGCTTGGTCGCCTCTTGGCGCAGTTGCTCATGAGCTCGGGAGACACGACCATTCTTGCATGGACAGGGAAATCAGGCAGCTTCAATAGCTGCCTCCCTGCCGACATTGTTGTGTTCGGACAGCTTTCAACCTCACACATTCCAGCAGCCACAACCCAAAATGAAATGGATGTAATGGCTGCTGGGTCGCGTACATCTCCACTCAATGTTCGGCTGGCCATGGAATTGTATGATCGACTGGGCGATCTACCGGTTCCGTCATTCTTGGGACAACGTATGAGGCTTCCATGCATCTACTTCAAACTCGGCCCTGTATCTGGTTCTCCACATGGGACAGCACAAGTCTTTCGTGCTCAAACGACAGCGCTAGGGGTGGTAGAAATTCAGACTGACGAAGATCTTGCTCGACTCGGATCTCTATACCTTGTTCATCCGTGGATCGATTTTCTTCTTGACCGGCAACCGGTTGGGGACATCGCAGAGATGATACCGGAAGAGAGTACAGATGACAAGTCTTCTGTACTAGATGAACTACCAACACTCCCCGGCCAGTCTGGCACTGTACCCAGAGGAGTGCAACCACGGGCTGCGCAGCTCATGGCGCGCTTTGGCCGACCGTTTGGTGTCCGCCGCATCGCATCCGGTCGGGGCAGGACCTCACTTCAACCCCCGTCTACCATATCGCCGATGGAGAAACAGACGCGCGCCCTCGACTTTGTCGCTCGGCTCCGACGACCGTTTGGCGCGCTGTTGCTCGCGCCGCTTCGCCGGAACGCGGAAGAATATAGGAGGGTCGCTACCGAAGCGTTGATCACGGTCCAGGTGCAGGAGACGACGCCGGAAATTTTGAAGAGGCTGATCGAGAGTGTGCGGGTCTTAGATGTGCTTTGATACAATACGGTCTCGTTTGTGGTCTTTTTTCTTTCTTTCTGGAATCCTTATTTATTGTTCCATAAGGCGGCTGCCTTTATTTGACAGTACATGATATGGGACAGAAAATGGAGCTAAGTAGAAAGGCGAACGGGTCTTATTGTAACGAGGTGGGCTAGGAGGTGATAGAGGCGCGGTCGGGATGGGTAGGGGAGAGGTTGTGTACTCCAGGATGAAAACAAAATGTTAGTTCTCGGCGACTGCACGCATGCGAGAGGGAAATGGAGAGGCCCAGGTTTCCTGGATCCAAAAGAACCCCGCGCCACGAGAGAGTCTGGTAAGCAGGGCCCAGGATTGGGTTGTCCGAGCATGTGCGTATGGAGAAGGGGCGTTCGTACATAATTTTTGCCAGTGGCATCCTCGATATCGATATCTGGATTTATGAACGTCCGTGCATTTATACGCGTCCGTCGTCCGATACCGTCTCGGCAGTCCTGAACGCATTGGGACCAAGGGAGGTCAGTCGTATGACCGTCTCGTTCATCCTTGGCGTGTCGCTCGTCGTGGCGGGTGGCATCATCCGTCTCCGATGCTACCGCGCTCTCGGTCCGTATTTCACGTTTGCGCAGTGTGTTCAGAAGGGTCACAAGCTCGTGACGACCGGCCCGTATGTGGTGGTTCGACATCCTGCCTGTACGGGCCTCTTGATGTGTCTGGCTGGGTCATGCATCATGTGTGCTATGCCGGGAGCGTGGTTGCGTGCGTCAGGGATGTTGGGTGTGTCAGGGTGAGGGCGGCGTTCGAGGCTGGTGGGTTATCATTGTGGCGTCAGTGGTGAACGTTGTTTAGCCGGCCGACGGAGGAGGACCGACTTTTATCGGAGTGATTTGAAAAGGAGTGGGAGGATTGGGCAAAACGCGTGAAGTATAAACTTATACTCTTCGTATATTACAGAAAAACAACTATAATCGACATGTTCGGGTAAGCGGAGAATGGCCTCAACGAGAATCGGGAATGATCGTCCGTTGCCGAGATTCCAATCGCGTTGATTCCCAACCCAACCATTGGAGGCTTTTGCAAACTCTACGATCGTATCTATGATGAAAAAGCTGTGTGAGTTCTATTGAGGCTCGTAGTGGTTGTGTGGACCCCGTCGATAGGCCTCGATCTGCCGAACGATTTGGATTCGATTAACCTGGTGGCCCGTTCGATAGCGTTTGGGATCAAGACGGAATTTGTTGGCGCGTAGATGGGGATGCTGGGGGTTACTGAGACGGCACGGGTTTCTTCGGACAGTCATGCCGAGAAAATATGCTTGTTATGAATTATCGAGCGTGTTCTCTTTGTGCGTTGATCAGTGTTTTGTTTCCCTCCTCGATGAAAGATCCCATATTGCGCTCACCTGATCGCAGTGACCTCTCATTCACCGATGGGTTGGCACGAACACAGTCACCTGTGAACATGACAGATAAGTAGAATGTCTTCCATACAAGTGGGGTCGGCGGATGTCTCATTGATCCACCTGCGTACCTTCCCGTGCTAAATGAGGAGGATTGTATGGGTGATATTCGCGCCACCATCACGAACGAGAGCGGCAGTCGCGCCGAGTCGGCTGCAAACGCTGACAGTCGAGTGGTATAGCAAAATTCCTGGCGGACTAAAGACCTTCGAGAGCGTGAGAGAGAGCAGATGTTCTAAGTTTGTCCGAGCGCTTTAGCAAAGGTGCATACCTGTAGGAACGAGAGCGTCCTCGCATGCATTACCACGACTATGATAGTATGGGCTGTTGGTTGCCGTTGACCATGTTGCTCCTCATGGTGGTCTCGTGAATTTGATGCGAAGAAAATTGGAAAGTAACATAGAGCTTTTCGAATGCGTCCCGACGGAGATTCATCGGCGACCTGAGACCGAAGGCTTCCTCGCTTGTAGAGAGCTAGTGCAACAGGGTTGTGCCTCGGAAGAAGCGCACGCAAGCAGGCTGCAGGGATCACGGGTCAGCGAAGGGAAGGTGAAGCAACAGCCGACAAGAGATGTAAGTGATCGGCTGAATTCGGGATTTGAGATGCCGGAGCAGGGTAGGTCGAGCAGAGGGCAAGTCCATGACAGTCGCCGGTTCAGGCAATCCGAGTCAGACACGCCGAGGTATGACGAATGCACCGCAGGTCTAATGCAGGACTCTGATAGTGTCGGTATTTTTCGTGGATGTGCCAGTGAAAGTGGAGGCCCGATCCGGCCAACCGCCGGCAGACTATTCCGGGAGGCTGGCATGCGGTGACACCGGGGCTTGAACTTAGCACAGCCTCAGCAGGCTGAGTTAAGGCTGGTTCGCGCCGACCTTGATCCCATCAGTAATTTTAATACCCATGTCGTCAACTGGTGCGTTATGGCACGGTGAAACTGCGTTTGTGCTGAACATTCGACCAGGTCTTTCGTCGGTTGTCGAGATCGTGGCCAATGCACATGGCGTCGTATTTACACCAGACTGCGAACGTCTTGTCAGCGGTGGCGATGCTGTTTGCGTATGGCGAGTGCAAGATGGCAAGCAAGTCGCGATGATGGAGACGGGAAGGGGGTCCGCGGACT
>JBBPMV010000390.1:0-17388 GCA_038090495.1 Heimioporus retisporus | reverse complement strand
TATTTTCGCTGGGACTTGGATCAGTTATAGGAGGTGTAATTCAATCTGAACCCTCGCTTGGTTGGCGTTGGGTCCAGTGGATTCTTGTCATGTGGGCTAATATTTTTATCTCACTAGCACAATGACTCTGACGCGCTTATAGGTTTTCGGGTGTTTTCATTGTCATTGTATCACTGATGAGCGAAACGCGTTCCTCCATCATCCTCATCCAACTCGCACATGATCGACGCAAATGTACTGGGAACAATCTCTATAAAGCCAGAGCCGAGATCAACAAAGAAACCCTTTGGAGCCTTATCAAGACAGCTTGCATTCGGCCATTATGTATGTGGCAGCTATTTCGTTCCCATCCACGGTGATAACACCCACTGGTAATATTAGATTTTTTGCTCACAGAATCCATTGTACAGAGTTTCAGTGTACATTCTTTGGCGTAATATCTTTCATTTCCTGGCTGATGTGTTTATGCACAGATATGGCTCGGTTTTCTTTGGGGCGTAGTATATTGCCTACTAGAGTGCGTAGCCGCTTACACCCTCGGCGTCGCATTGACCATCGGTCGATAGGGCAGTAACTCCTATGTTTCAACTGGTCTATGGTTTCGACGTTGAGAGAACTGGGTACTTATATGCAACCTCGTGGCAAGTAGAGAACTGCGTGCGGCTCTCAGTCCGATACTCACGTCAAACCAGCATCGGCGCAGTGATCGGATTCTTTGCCAATCTTTATCAGGACAAACTCTACATGTGAGGCTCCATTCCATGTATTTGGCTGACTGAAGATGATGTGATATACTATACCAGGGAACACGTTGCTCATAGGAAACAGGAAGCCCGATTATACCTTGCATGTGTTGCCGCAGTATGTCTTCCCGTATGCATGCTTGTGGTTGCCTGGACGGCGTCGCCGAGAATACATTGGGTCGTACCAATGGTTGGATTGACGGTGGGCTGGATTACAATGTTCCTTTCGAATCTCTCTCACGCGATCGAAGCTGTTCATGAGTGGGGTCTTGGTTACCTTCCAAGTGGGCTTCCTATACCTCGCAGATTGGTACGCCGTTCTAAGATCGCAATATCGTTTCGTTCCATTGACCTCTCACCAGCTACAATATATATGCCTCTTCAGCTCAAGCTGGACAGAGTTTATCGCGTACGTCATGTTCACACAGGCAGGCCTTGATCATCATCATCCTCGACCACGTGCTTTCCAGGCAATTCGATGGCCTTGATATTCCCGCTGGCGACAGGACGGCTATTTACCACGCTAACGTACAAATGGGGGCTGACACTCTTCGCAATCGTCACTCTTGTTATGGCCCCTACGCCGTTTGTATGTCCCCAGATTTCCCATTCCATCGTCTTCGGCTCACTGTTGTGTCATACTCTCGTACTTTCACCGATCTGTGAACGTGTCTTTGGATGTGTTGTAGGTATTGTTTTTGTATGGGCCCAGGATACGTGCGCGCAGCTTCGCCTCGCGCCAGATCCTCGCTGCGGACGAACAAACCTTGCATCTTTCCGAACTAGACCCATCTTCATCGGATCCAAAATCGGACAAGGTGTAGGGGGAATAAGTAGGAACTGAATTTTGGTTCAACCATTTCCATCGCATACTTGTTTTCTGCGTCTAGAGTCATGTTCACGTAACATTAGTGAGTGGTTTGAGATCGGAATCAGGATGAACCTGCCAGATATGGGGGCGGCAATGATGAACGGGATGAAAGGTGCATTTTCGTTCGCAAGTGTCTTTCCTACTCGTTCATGAGATTGTCCTGACATTGTCATGTTTCATTATACATAGCATAATATAAGTTAGACCTTTCTTTTCCAAACATGGATCAAGCCACATCCAAAGTCCGTGGAGCCATGCTAGTATGGAGTATGCCAACACCAGCCGCTACTGGACCATTGGTTGTGCGGACAAACACTGTTATACACCCAAAAACTATTCAAAGACCCTACACTGACCCCCCCAATCTCGGCCAAGCCTCAGTGGAACTTTTGACAAAACTAGCGATATACATGGCGGGCGATGTCTTCGATCATCGAGGCTCGTGAGGTGAAAAAAGTTCTACTACCACCTTCCAAGCGACTTCGGGATCACCTTTAATAAAAACGTCAGGATGGGTGGAGGTATCCCACTTCAGCCTCCTCCCGTAGATGATTTTTGATTGCAGAGCGGCAAGCTGTTTCTGGAACTCCGCCTTGTTGGCCTCGGCTTTGCCTTCACTAACATTGTCGACGCGGCTGAAGACGCAATGCAGTCGCTCGGGGAAACCATCAGGGCTGAAGTCCTTCGGAAAAGAATAGACAAAAGTATCCAGGTGGTCCTGAATAGACGATCCCCTATCTGCGCTGGGGTCGACCTCAACTCTGTGCATGTAAACCGTCCCGACACGCGTAGATTTGGATCTAGACAAAAAAAAACGTCTGGCTTTACCGTACATACCCTGTAGGTGAAGAAACTCCCACCTTGACCGTTTTAACCAAGCACTCAACTCTCGCTCTGCTCCATTGTTCACCCCTGTGTGAAAGGAGGGCGTGTCTACAAATACAATATTCCTCCGTCGCTCTTCCCCCAAGTCACTTCGTGCCTTTTCCGCGAGCTCGCATCGGACTGCCTGCACCTTCCCTGTGGTGGGTCGAAGGCCCTGGCCAATTTCGATGAGGCCAACAGTTTTCGTTACTGCGCTTACGAACTACACGTGGCTGTAAACTCGAACCTGAGCACAAGTAGAGGAAAGTTATACCGTGCTCTTTCCGCTCCCAGAAGGCCCCACCACACTGAATGGTAGCCACGAGTCAGTAAAAAAAGAATGCGGGGGGATAGCTTCTGGGGAACACACAATACCACTATATCATCGTCATTCAAGTAGAATGTTGAATCAAGTAGGTTCCTGATCCAATTACTGACCCAAGCCATGTCCGCGTCGTAAAGTTGCGTCTCCAGGGTGCGATAACAACGGGCGCTGCATGGGACGGTTCAGTCTCTCATCCATGTGTCCTTGAAACATGCTCACAGAACGGGGAAAGAAGGGAAAATACGGGGGCCCTTCGACGCAACGCAGGTAGTCTCGGCGCAGTTCGGGATGCGGGTTCGGGAATTTGGTTGCTTGGGACCTGCCAAGACCCCAGACGCTCCTAGTCTGGTGACTAGACCGTCTACGAGGTTGCCGTGTTGAGAAGCAAATTGACGGTTTGCCTCTCAATGTAGCAACCCCATAGACGGTCTGGCCACCAGACTAGGATGCTTCCTTGGCTGATCCCCCCTGTGTTCAAAAAGTTGAAGTTCTTTTTTTGGGGTTGGATGATGGGCAGGGCCTGGCCTGGCCCAAAAGCCCTGGCTTGGGCTCTGGGTCTGGCCTCACACCCTTGGCTGCCAGCACTCGCCCACGATGGGCAATCAGGGTGTTGGAGGAGTTGTATCGGGAGTACGGACAAGGTGTATCAGGTCAGGTCAGATCGTCGTCGTCGTGTCTGACGATGGTTGTAGACCGAATTCGCATGCAGTTCTGTCTCGGACGCAAAAACATGGTAACGAACAGACCAAGGTACGTCTGTCGCATAGAATTGGTTTTCTTGTCGACTCCATGAATTCCCACCCACTTCCCCACGCCTTCACGCTCGCTGTGATAGACCTTGAGTGGGACATCGGCAACGGGAACGGACATTATCAGTCTTACGACAGTAAAGTTAATTTCTTTGACATCATTGTCCGCCATGGCGCCACCACCGTTTTTAATTGCAAATAGCACATTCATATACCGCGCCTCACCCGATGGACGAAACGTGTACCCAACGGACAGGGAAGGCACAGACACTTCTGGTTGAACGGTGTGGTATAGGTCGTCTCCCTCTGCATTGTCTTGACAAACTGATGGACAGGTCGTGTTTTGCTGAAACGGCTGTCGAGCAGCAGATTCTTTGACGGGAGTGGGAGCAAGTGAGTTGGCTCGTCTGCATGGTCGGAGAGTGAGACCTTGCTCAACTTCTGGTTGGGGACGGGAAGCGGATCCTTGAGCCGGCGGTGGCCATCGCGACACCTCTGCTCGGACCTGATGAGCTGACGACGGATGGTCTCGCAGCGGACATCAGTGATGTTTCCGGTGGCGATCGCTGGCTGGAAGTCATCGTCTTCATCTGAACCATCGGCGTATGACTTGCGCAGTGGCACCTTGGCCGCCGAACAGGGAACAGAAGCAGCGATGGAGTTGAAGCGACGGGAACGGGGAATGGAAGCAAAGAAGATGCTATGAACCAATGAAGGAGAGTGCGTATCACTACTGCCGCGGCTGCGCCTGCTGGAAGTGAGACCATCGAAAGAAAGCCCGTCACCACTGGGGTTGTAGACAGCAGAGGGGGGGCATGCCTTTCTCGCTACTGTACCTCAACGAGTTTCATCTGACGGATATATTGCGCAAACATTGGAATACCCTGGGACCAATGCTCCACTAGCACCGATTCGTCTGGTGATACCAACTCGTTAGGGTGATAAAAAGGTTAGTACGTGTGAACTCCGAGTCAGAGGGCTGTTGCAACCCAATAGCGAACCATCACGGCACGCATATAAGTGACAAGTATTATCAGTCACAGCCTGGTAGAATAGAATACATCGATCCTTATTCTCAATACGTGCTCACATCTGCAGGCCTTCCAGTCTCGGCCATTTCTCATCTCCCTCGTCGTCCATTACTGCATCCTTCACGTGTGAGGTCTGGTCCACAATACCCTCCGGGACTTGCTTCCTCCACCTGGGTAGTTTTGAAATATCTGGGGGAGGAGGTCGCTCCGGCTCTCCCTTCCTCCACCTTGGTAATTTTGGAATATTAGGGAGAGGTGGTCGATCCGGCTCTCCTTTCCTCCACCTTGGTAATTTTGGAATATCCGGGGGAGGTGGTCGATCCGGTTCTCCCTTCCTCCACCTTGGTAATTTTGGAATCTCTGGTAGCGGCCGCTCTCCCTTCTCTGCTGATAATTCTTCAGCATCGAGTGAATACTGAAACTGTCGCTCATTTCCATCTCAGCCTCAGTGAGGTTCTACTCTCCAATTTATGTACGTACCTGTGCCACTCCTCCCTCAGAAGCAGATGGATCATGCCGAGTCTTATCATCGTGAAGCTCTTGTAACGCTTCCTTGCAATGGCAATCGAAACCTGCACGGGGTGGAAAAACAATGTTCAGATCCGCCCTCAATGCTCATGCAGCTACTCACCACCAACGTCTGCGTCAGGTGTCCCCTCCAGCTTCGAGAGCATCATACCAAAAGCCTCAACTGCTTCTGCGTCACGTCCAGCGCCATGTAATAGAACATGTTGCAATTCGTAGCCCAAATAGGATGACGGGTCCAGGTTGATGACCTGTAACTACATGATGATGTCATCTGGTACAAAAGAAATGAAGCTTACCTCCCCGGCATCACTCAACGCCTCTTCCCATGATTCCATCATTCTCCATGCTTTGCCCCGCTTGATAAGAATATCTACGCGGCCCGGCTCGAGCGATAATATTGTGGTCAAGTGTCCTACAGCTTCACCATACTTTTCAGACTTCATGGCAGCTGTGCTGAGCCTACCCAGAGTCTCTTTACAGCGGCGTTGAAAATCTGCGAGGGAATGTCAGACAGCGTGGGGTTCACTATCAACGTAACGACTGACCAACGTTCCACTGCGCTCGTTCATCATGATCACTCGAATCTTGTACCGATCCGCTCTCCATATGACGGAAGTACGCGATCGCTTCTGTGACACGATCATTCCCTTCTAGAACGTCGCAAAGGACGCAGTAAATGTCAAATGTTGAAACATCCAGCTAAAATAATGTGTCAATGGCAAAATCTAGAGCGCCATGAGTGATATACCTCGATAGCAGCAACTGATATTTTCCCCGGGTCAAGGTCTGTGAGAAGAACGCCCTCCTTGATATGTCTTAGAAAAGATGGGATGCCTAGGCAAGGTGCCGTAGCCGTCTGGTTGTGAGGTTCGTCAAGAATGGTGCTCGGGGATTCCTCGCGGAGGTCCGTGCCATTGTTCCCCTTGAAGTACCCGCCCACCTCAATGCGCCTTAGAAGAGACGCCTTTTTGAGGTGGGCGACTACGATTGCCTGGTAGGGGCGTTCATTTGGAATTAGGCGTGACGCTTCTTCGAGAATGGCGATCGACTTGTCAAGGTCCTCAAGATCCCCATCTTGTAGGCAGCAAATCCAAAATGCAACACCGAACCTGTATAACATACAAAGCTTGTCAAAATAACCATATGGAGGCACGTAGGCGCCACGATTCCAGTCTTTCCAGAAGTCATCGATCTGACTCAGATTCCTAGCATTTAGAGCTTGGTAGAATCTATACGTGCGTGAGATAGCATCTGCAGTTTGACGATTGCGAGGAACATCATAAGGAACTTCCGCGAGGAGAGACCTGATTCGCGGGGGAATAGAGTCGTCGTGCTCGCGCCCATACTGGGCCAGGAGAGCTTGAGAAAGGAGCAGCAATACTGCAGGGCGAGTAGGGTCGTTGGACTTGTGCGACTTCAAAGCTTCTTCATATAGCTCGATGGGCGAATGAAGGTCGCAGTGTTTACTGTGGACCAGGCACATGGCAAGCTTTGAGGTGGCAAGGTTAAAAAGTGCAGTAGAGCGACGAGTATCCTTGAGTCCACATAATTCAAGGGCACGCTGGAAGGATTCAAGAGAGTGATCGAGATGTTCTTCCTTAGTATCGTTGTGGTAAGCATGGAAAGCCTCGAACCCAAAGTTGGTATTCTCCACGAAGTCCGACACTTCCTTCAAACGACATGCATATACCATCAGCAACATGAGGGGCATGTTGACCTGAAATTCGATCTAACCTCGTGGTTCGACTGCGTTTCCAAATGCGAGAACTGTTGTCCAAGCGTGACAAGCAGTGAGGCACGGGATTCAGCTTTCCCAAGAAATAACCTGATCACTTGTCGGGCTTTTAGTTGCAACATGACAGCACTTTATCGTGACACTTACTGTGAGTCTCGCTGGATAAGTCCTCAGTATTGATTTTCTGTTCCATAGAAATCTCACGGGCCCCTAGTATCGAGTTCAACTGGAACACGCCATAAACCGTAATATTCACGGGTACATCGGAGGGCCTTACATAAACTTATTAGCAAGAGTTCTTAAAAAGGGCCGATGAAATACCTACAGGACAATCTCGTCGTCCCATTTGATGACACGTGTATATGGTTTGCTCGCCGTCCTCCTGGTCGTACGCCCAAACCGAACAAGAACACCAACCCCAGCATAGATATGGCTAAGTTCTATATTTTCAAGCCGCATGTCTGCAAGTCACCATAATATTTCAATGCGGATGGATGATGTAACCGAGTATTACACACTGGTAATGGTCAATCGTGGATGCTCATTTGATGAAAGACAGAAGCGGTGTTTGCATTTTTGATGTGGCTCACATTCCACCCCTCCGTCCTCGCTGTGGATGCAAGCTGGTCAACAAACCGAGGCAATCGTGCAAGAGACCTTACACAATGTTCTGCAAGTAGACGACACCTAGGAAACGTTAATAAGGAAGACTAAAAAAATATGACTGACTTGCGATGTTCGGGGTCTAGGCCCATATTCTCGTTAGCCATATATGCTCGGAGTTGGTCTTCTTGGAGAATATTTTCGACCGGCAACCCCTAAATACATACATGCCAGTTGAGGACTCATGGTATATCGTAGAAGAACGACGTACCTTTTCAACCATTTCAATCCAATCATTGTCGTGTGCCATAGCCACATGAGCGCCAGGTGCCTGAAAAATTGCTGAGTGCGACATGGACCTTGATATTTTCCAAACAAACCTTTTCCAATAATATACGGTTGATTATGTCCGAAGGATGATGTGGTTGAGAAAAGTTCATAATCGGGATGTCCTTGACAGCTGTGCGTAGTTTGTGTTGATGAGTGTTTCAAGAGAGGAGAACACGACTCACCTGTTCGTGATAGCCGCTGTCGAAAATTCATGACTGCCCTCAGCATGGCAAGGATACGGCTAAGCCACCACTGGGCCCTCTCCGCCCGCTCGACCACAAGGAGCCAATCCCATCTCACTGTCATTTTGAAACCTTTCATAAGGACAGTCTGATTGTATAAGTTGTTATTTCCGGGTGCTTGTTGCCAATCCACATTGAATGGATACTTCCATTCGTACCCAGGGGCACCAATGCCCGTCTCGCCGGGTCGCCGATGGACAAAGATTTCTTTACCGGATGATCCATTGTAGAACGATCCCAGAGTCCATGATTTTGACTTATACACGCCGGTTACCAGATAGAGGGTGTCCCGATTAGCAAATTGGCACCATTGCAGTGCCCATTTTAAGGCGTGCTCTCGTAGCCCATCCAGCAGCTGTTTATTCCGAAGCTCGGATAGGATGGCGCCGTCAGGGAGGATAAGTATAGCCCCTGTCGTGGAGGTCGTAGTAAACACATAATCCGCCCTTGGGACACCCGATTAGTCTTGCAAGCCTCCGCCAGATTAGAAATGGAGCAAAGATACCTTAAATCGGTGGGTGCCCACTCTACCCCGTTCATGAGCACCTGGTTGGGTTGAATCGCTTGACGGTTGGTGGGTCTATCTGGAGAAAGGTCTAGCCTGCAATTTTGGAGCATCTCTGGGGGGTACTCTATGTTGAAAAGCAGGACGAAGTGGCCGTCGTCGTCCACGTAGCCGATATCCCCAACCTGAAAACCCTCGTTACTGTAGGGTCTATCGAGTAGTTTATTCAGGTAATCGTAGGTTGGCATAGGACTACGCAAAGGGTAACCGTAATTCTGCAGCAGATTTGATGCATAGACGTGTTGATGTGCTTTGTCCATTCTGCACAACAAGCGGAAAGACTGTTGAAGGTGGTGGAGTTGGTTCTCGTCACCGTGATTGCGAACTTGTTCCGTGCAATGAGTGGACTGCTCCGCACTAAGCACGTGTTGATGGCGTGCATGCCAATACTGCATGTCCAGGGATGCGGAAAGTGCATCTCAAAAATTCGGCCGGCTAAAAATTACCGAGATGAGACCCCTAAAACAGTAGTTGAGCATTGCATGCACCACGACCTTAGGTTTGTCTGGAATTTTGTGTCATTGGAGATGACGTGGATTGGCATTGGATGGTGGCAGGTGGAGGGCAACCGTGACATTTGAGATGAGTCCGGGGTCTTACCTCGGTAATTCTAGGCTTAGTAGCCGGTCCAATTTTTGAGATGCACTTTCCTGCATCGCTTTGTAAACGGCTGTAAACGTTGAACGTTGAACATTCGACCCGACATGCCAATATCCTCAAAGTTACAACATGCCATTACTAGCCACTAAGGAAGCCTCATGACGCGCGACTGCCATTATTGTTGCAAACACGGCTGTGGTGAACTTTAGCGGAGTCCGGACAATTGCAACGCCAACTGTTTGGGACACCATGAGGCTTCCACCATTGTACGATACATGCAGCCTGACTCATCTATCTCGGCCTGGAGTCGCTGCCCATGCTGTAGCCGGCAGGATCCCCTGCTGCGTTTTAATGGCAGTCAGCACATGGACCATATATTGACTCGAATACGTTCCTTTCCTTAAGCAAACTATGCTTAGCTCCAAGCCGTACACTGGCGTTACCAAACTCGTTCTGGCATTTGACATCGGTACGACGTTCAGTGGAATATCGTACTGTATCCTGGAATCAGGAAGAGTTCCGGAGATTTTCGGTGTTACGAGGCAAGCCTTTCCTTCGCGTGTCGATCTGTCCTCACTGGCAACAGGTTTCCTTCACAAGAAATTGTCCGCGGTGATGCTAAGGTGCCCTCTCTCTTGTACTATGACAAGACCGGTGTCGTCCAGGCGGCTGGTGCCGAGGTACTTGCCGAGAGTACTATGGAACGTGCAGTGGCAGAGGGCTGGATGAAAGCCGAATGGTTAGTCATTCCCATGTAAAACATCTATGGAACTCATCTTCTTGGAACTCAGGTGGAAGCTCCACCTTCGCCCCAACCATTTAGCTTCTTCCATTAATCCGCAGGATGATCTACCTCCTCTGCCAACAGGAAAGTCTGCCGTCGACCTTCTTACGGATTTTATTAAATATCTTTTCAACTGTGCCAAAACATATATTCGCGACCGTCATCTCGCATTTCCTTGGTCAACTGTTGAGGACTCCGTCGAGTTCATCTTTACTCACCCAAATGGTTGGGAAGGGGAACAACAACAAATGTACCGTTGGGCAATTGAACGTGCTGGTCTCATCCCAAATACACTAGAGGGACATTCTCGCGTCCATTTACTATCGGAGGGCGAAGCGGCTCTTCACTTCTGCGCCCCTAACCTTCTCAACACCGAGAAAACCGATTGGTCCTCTCACGGAGTTGTGATCATTGATGCTGGAGGTGGGACTGTTGACCTAAGCATGTTCTTGGTAAAACAAAACCCCATCTCTTGTGAAGAGATCGCTCCAGCCGAATGTACGTTCTTGTCAAACCACCTTTCTGTTTCTTCATGTACGTCTAGGCAGGCTGCAGGGTTCAGTCTATGTTACTCGTCGGGCCAGAGTTCTGCTGCAACGTTTGTATTTTCTTCCTTCGACGGTTCGTCTATAATTAACTCGAGATACTCATAACACAGAAAAACTTCAGGGCTGGGAACATTCCAGTGCTGACGAAATAAACGAATTTACGCGCGAATTCGATACTTCAACGAAACTCGTAATCAAAAGTGATGAAGAACCTGCCTATATCAGGGTTGCTGGACGTCGCTACAACAATTCCAAGTACCGCATCGCATTTGGGAAGCTGACGTTGCCCGGGTATGATTTTATTTTGAAACGATAATTGATATTTGCCTGATTCCGGTCGGTCCAGTGAAGAAGCCACCGGCCTGTTCGATGATTCCATCAATGCCATCATCAATGTGTTTGAGTGCCAAGCTAAATATGTGACCGTACCAATTACTGTGGGTTTCTGCAAATTTTGGAACCGAACGTTACTTTACCTCGGATTCAGACTGCATTCCTTGTCGGGGGGTTATCGATAAATGACTGGGTATGGTCTCGGCTCCAGTCATACTTCAAGTCCAAGAACATTGTCGTTCGCCGCCCGGATAGTCATCTGTACGCATCCTCAATTATACTGGTTCTCGAATCTTGCTGATTGTGTCCAGCAACAAGGCAGTTGCCGATGGGGCAGTGTTATCTTACATTGATCGTGACAATCATGTGGTTGCCTCGCGAGTTGCACGCGCTACGTATGGTGTGATCTGTGCCCTGCCTGTAGAGAAAAAAGATGGGCAACATATTCGTCGGAAAGACCAGTGGGAAGTTGATGCGTCAGGCGATTGTTACGTTCCAGGGTACTTTGTGATGAACCTCCGCAAGGTATTCTTCTTTTTTGCAATACTGCGACTTGCGAAATACTATCATAGAGCTATTCCATTTACAGGGTACTCGTGTCCCCTCGGAGATGGGGTTTCGAGAAACGTTTTCGCTTACGGGGAACAATCCAAATGAATTCTTTGGCATACAAACTGTCCGTCTTGTGTGTTACCGTGGCCATTTACTTGACCCAAAATGGGTGGATGAAGATGAATGTAAGTCCCTGTTATCCGCTACCCTTGGACCGTCTTCTGAAGCTCTGACTTAAAACGATTTAGCATCTTTCTCTACACTTTGTACCATCCGCGCGGACCTCAGCGCAGCCATGAATGATCTAGTCAAGAAGACGAAGGCTGGCCAGACCTACTACCAATTAGATTATGACGTGATCGTATTTTTCGGACTCACGGAGCTCAAAGCGCAGCTGGCTTGGCAGACAAAAGTGAGTTGCAATTTGTACATTTCCCCTTCTCCTCTGACACGATCCTCGTTCCAGGAAGGCGAACGACGGTGAGTTTTCGGTGGACCTGGTATATGGTATCGCCTGACGCTTGACGTGTGCTTTAGTACTCCAGCGACGATCAGGTACGAAGGACAGCTGAACCCCTCGATACTGTGAATATTGTTCTGCACCGCTAGTCAGCGCAGGCTCGTTTCCACCTTCCGCCTTACACCGCTCTATATGTTGCAAGATGCAAGTCGTCTTTGTCTTTGGCTTCAAAGTTCTGTGGTATTATATTCTTCTGCACCATGCCCTACAAATCTTCAAGTTCGCAGGAGACACGCGTGAGGACGACGTGCGATGGGTGCTGGGGTGGTTATCCAGGATGAGATACGAGATAGAATCATAGTAATCGGAGATGAGGCCGATAGTCCATCTCCGGTGCGCACACGCGGCGCTTTGCCGGAGTAATTGTACATAATTCGGTTGTGCATGGGAAGGTGTTTTTTCAGTCTCGATTATCGAACTTAGAACAAGGTGAGCCTGGTGGTGGTGAAAACGCGGCAATCGGACTTCACACGGGCTGATACAGCGAGTTGACAGCGACCGACGTAGAATGCGAGATTGGGCGGAAGGAACGTGAAGTACGAAAATAGTCCAACCACGCACACACGGCCTCTGAGACTAAACACGGCCATCCGATCAGGTCGCTGGGTAGAAGAAGACTGTGTTCTCCTGAAACGAAACTGGCTCGGTGGGAGCAGCAAACAAGCGACAGTCCACAATCACATGAAATTTGAAGGGATCGAACTACCCAAAATACGGATTGGCGACATTCAGTACTCAAATACACAGATATTCTTGTTATCCCTAGGCACGACCCTCCAGAGGGCCCACACCGAACGAAAGAGCTCATACAACATACACGTTCTCCTTTTGTATCTGATATCCCTCCAGGCGTTTGAAATACTCCAAGCGTTCGCGTCGTTCCTTGTCGTACCTCTATATGGCATCGTCAGTGTACCCCACTTTCGTTAGACTGCGTGAGACGCACCTCCCGCGTATCATCAGACAAGTCGAGCACATTCTCCAATAGCCGTGCTTTCCCCTTCCCCTTGGGGGCCTTTGCACTTGTCTTACCCCTGGGCCGACCCCGCGTCGGTTTGGCGGCTGTCGGGGCAGTCGTATTGCGGCTCTGTGACCGTGTTTTCGACTTGGAGGACGGTTGCTTACGGCGAGCGGTCGACTTGGTATCGGAAGTCGCTTTCACGTTCCTCGACCGCAACTTCATCCGACCATCGCCTTCGTCTCCATTATTGCTTGTCTTGAGCTCGGCCTTTGCACCCACCACTGCTCGTCGCGTACTTCGTCTCGGCGGGACGGGTGTCGGCGGCGCAGTGGACTGTCTCGAGCTTCGACGTGCAGTGGCGGGCGTGGAGGAAGGTGTAGGTATATCTTGATAGGACGTCTTGACCCGTTTGTTTCGCAACGCTTGGGAAGCAAGCGGTTTGCCCGCGGCCACAGCCTTTGATTGTGCGCGCGTGACCTTGAGTGCAGACGTGTCGCTCGAGCGAGTGGTGCCTGGATGTCGGTTGGAACGTACACCAACCGAGACCTTGACTGGAGACGGACTCGAAGGGACGGAGGACTCTTCCTGGTCCGAATCAGAAACCCCGCCTGGTGTCGGCGAGGGGCGCCGCTTGCGCTTGCGCGGTGTGCGCAAGGGATCTGGAAAGGTCGGCTGCGAACCAGTCGCATCCACCTCTGGGTACGGTTGATCACTATTCATCATCAACAAAGGCGCAACAGGGGGCTGCACGCGCGACGGCCCAGCGACGGGCTCATCCGCATATAAACCCTCGATATCTTCATTGTTTGTCGGGACTGGCGCACCGAGCTGCACCAAGGAGCCGTGAGCATGGGAAGGGGCAGAGGTGAGGACGGTGCTGCGTGGGGGCGACTTGGCGGCGCTGATGCGCGGGGCGGGCTTGGGCGCCCGCACCTGCTTCGATCTGAGCGCGCGTTCGACGGCAACGAACCCAAACGGGTCGGGATCAGAAACCCTAGAGGGCGTGCCGAGATGGTACCCGTACTGCGGCGGGTCGACTGAGGGGTCAGTGAGGCGAGCATGGTCGACGTTCGCGGTAGAGGGAGGAAGGGGTGAGCTGGGTGGGAGAGTAGACGAAGAGCGGGAGTAGAGCCAATTGGGGGGGTCTGCGGGGTAGGCGAGAGACTTGGGCTTCTTTGGCCGTCGTGGTGGCTCAGCAGAGTATGGGGCAGAGCGCTTCGGCTTCGAGATGCGGACGGGTGATGGTGACGGTGGGTGGAAGAACTGATCCGTGATATCACGGAGAGGGGTGTCCTCGCTTACGCGGGAGTGGGAGAGCGGCGTGCGGAGAATGAGTAAGGAGGAGGAGCGGCGCACAGGTAAGAACGCGTTCTCGTCGTTTATGGGAGTGTTCTCATCGTTCTCGACGTCGTCCTCGATGCTGTCGAGGTCGCCGAAGTCTGTCTCGCTGACCGCTGCGGGCGTTGGACGACGTTGAGCGCGCTTTGGCATCGGCGTTGACGATAACAATGGGTGTGCTTTTTGTTGAGCGTGGGAGTGTCGCAACAGGCAATAACTCACGTGACTTTTTAGCCAGCGATAAAAACGCAAATCACGCGTCATGTACACGATACCTTAGTAAAGTTCTTTACAGCCAATCAACACTGATTATATAAGTTTTACCATGGAGTGTTTGCGGTCAGTTCATCTCATGTGAACGTTCACCGTCGCACGTTGCCTTTGATGAACGTTCCTTGGCTTCGGAGAACGTTCCATGACCGGCAGAACGCTGGTTTATGAGACGAAAAAGAGTCAGAGTCGGAGCGATGGTGACGGTGACCGGGGCCGGGTGTTGTGCCGCCCTGGCCGGGCTACGGCATTTGGAATTGTAGGTGAGGTCCAAAAACCGGAGCCGCTCTGCTCGAGCCAGGGCTTGTTAGACCCAATGCAGTATCTACTAAATCGGTATTTCGTATCAATGGTTACTGCGCGGCTGCCACCGAGAAGTCCTGGTCCTCATTCCCCCTCTTCATCATGAGATTGGTCTTGAACAGTTTCCACTGGCACCAATGTTTAAAAGACCATGCGCAGCCGGCCTAGACCGGATTCTTGGGATAATTTTCGAAATGTGCGCCTCCTCGAAATCATGCGATTCGCCAGTTTCTATGTCAGAATCCTCGACACCCTCGTTACTCAATGCTTCCACTTAAATTTGGTCCTTCACGGTAGGGTGCAATCCGCAGTGCCAGTGACCAGGCATCGTTTCCAAAATTGCCGCTCTGTACGCCCGGGTCCCATGTCAGCCACGACCCACAAGAAGGTCGCAACCGTACACGTCCGATGTTGTCGCTGGTTCGATATTGGGCGCGAACGAAACGACCGTTATATATTTAGTAGATAAAACTCACGCGGCTAGGAATGGTATAATTTGACATGTCCGGTGCTATGGGGAGACGGTGAGAAGTGTGGAGATGGTTAACTGCAGCCGCATACCGGCGGGACGACGAGGGACTGAAAGGATCGGCAAAACTGCTCAGCCACCTCGACCACCGGTCCGAGGCTATAACGGGGAGGTTGCTGGAGCCGGCGACGTCAGCTGATCAGTGTGGAAGGAATATAATTAAACTCGGAATAAACTCGCGCGGTAGCCAAGGAGTGATCAAATTTGACGTGTCGGTGTCTGCCACAAAGATTGCATTCTTGCCATCTGTGCGTTGACTGAGGGGTCAATATAAACACTTGGGTCGAAAGAAGTCGTTAACAAGAGGCTCACATGATTGTTTCCTAAAAGAAATTGATATTAATGATGACCAACTCATACCGGTGAGCAAGGTACCGGTGACAAGTCCCGGATCATGGATGGCAACAGCGACGGTTTTCTTCGGCCACCTTCCTAAAAATCCAGTAAATGCCATTCGACGGAATTAAGACGGGATTGATGTTTTTTTTTGCGGGGTGCCTGCACGTTTTGCTGTTGGTCGGGAGTCGGGGGTGGTTCCGGATGACCTGTATAAATTATGACCGTCATACCCGATCTCGAAAGTAATCAGTGACCAGCATGCTCGCACAACACTTCTCTCGTTCCATCCCTCGCCAAGGAAGGCGTTTCATGAGCGTACGACCACCCCCGTCGGCGCCCAAAAAGACCACGATCGCACGTCTTACTGAACTCCGAGCCGCCAAGACCCCCATCACCATGCTGACAGCCTACGACTTCCCCTCCGCTCGCGCCTGTTCCGCGCAGCCCGTCGACATCATCCTCGTAGGCGATTCCCTCGCCCAAGTCAGTCTCGGCTACCCTTCCACCAACCGCCTCACCCTCGATGAGATGCTCCATCACTGTCGCGCCGTCGCACGCGGCACCACCACCCCCCTCATCGTCGGCGACATGCCCTTCGGCACTTACGCAGCCGGCCCGCAAGACGCCGTCCGCGCAGGCGTTCGCCTCGTGAAAGAGGGCCATGCCGAAGCCGTCAAGCTCGAAGGCAGCGAGGACATCGTCCCCCACGTCGCCGCACTCACCCAGAGCGGCATACCCGTTATGGCCCACATCGGCCTCCTCCCCCAACGGGCCACCTCCCTTTCCGGATACCGCGTACAGGGGCGCACGGCTGCATCCGCCGAGTCCCTTCTTCGGACTGCACACGCACTCGAAAAGGCGGGTGCGTTCGCGATCGTGTTGGAAGCGATGCCCAACCATTTGGGCGAGTACATCACCCGCTCCATCAACATACCAACCATTGGTATCGGTGCGGGTCCGGGAACGAGCGGACAGGTCCTCGTCTTGGACGACCTGCTCGGCACATGGCAGGGTCACAAGGCCAAGTGCGTATTTCTCAGCCCGTCTGTCGCGTTTCTTATCCCATAGTCAGGTTCGTTCGGCGTTTCGCTGATGTTCAAAAAGAGGTCGAACGCGGCATAGCAGCATACGTTGATGCCGTCAGAGATGGTTCATTCCCCGATCCCGAGCGCGAAGGATACGCCATAGACGCCAAAGAATGGGAATTGTTTTTGAGTACTCAACCTGGCAGGGTTGCTTCGCCTAGGGAAGAGAGCAGTAGCAGCAGCAGCAGTAGCACGAAGACCGCCCAACCCGTCGAACGCTCTAATGAGACGGATGAAAAGACGGGAAAGAAGGGAAAACTACTTACACTTTGACATGTATAATATTCCCTTGGACTCTGTATAGAGGCAAACAGCGGGGGCGGGTGATGGTATGCAGACAATAGCAGAACAAGGAATGGTGGTTTATATATTTACCCGGACCCCACGCTAACTCCAAGAGAAGCGACCCGAAAAATCACCACCGAAACATCCAAATATAATCTACTACTAACAATCCAAGCTGTAAGAAGCGGGACCTTTCTGGCTTGAAACACTGTAATAAACATTACCCACCCAACATAAACAGAACCGAACGTCCCCAGCACTACCGCCGTCCACCCTTGATCACTCTGACCCCCGTCACATCGTCCCTTTCCCTGTCCTGCGCCACGTCCCGCTCGAGGTCCGTCGGTTCCGAGTC
>JBBPMV010000389.1:0-17413 GCA_038090495.1 Heimioporus retisporus | reverse complement strand
GCAACACGCTCGGAACGTACCCCCGCGTGTCGATCGCGAGACAGACGTGGTGGAGCGCCTCGAGTCGGGACAGGAGTTGCGCCAGACCGGTGGGGGTGACGCCGCCCTCGGTGCCCCAGCCCCACTCTTCGTTGATGAGCAGGTCTTCGAGGCGCGGACACGCGGATGCCAGCTCCAGCAGGTCATCGTCCGTCAGGTGTACCGTCCACGCAGTGTTGACCTCGATGCGATGCATGTAGGGAAACGACATGCACGGCCGGAGGTCGTCAAACGTAAGCTGGCACTGCTCCGCACCGTGGCTACTGGAAAGGGGCGATCGGGTTTGAACGAGCTTCAAACTCGAGAGGGAGTGCGGAGTGCAGATCTTCAAAAGACCGGTCAGACAAGACTTGAAAGCATACTTGGAGGGGCAGCTGTCGACGCAGACTGTCAACGACTCGAGGGAGGGCAGTCGGAAGTAAGGAAGCAGGCGCGAGATAAACTCCAGTGATTGAGAGCATATCTCCAAGTCGCGCATCTTTGAAAAGAGCAGCGTAGAATGGGAAGCGATGATATCATCTGCGGTCGTGGGGCTCAAGGTAAACGACAGACGTGTCAGAGAAGGCGTGCGGGAGAGATGCAAAAGCGACTCCACGTCCAAGCCGATATACGGGCAATAGAGCTCCTGTAGACTTGTCCAGCGGCATACCAGACCGGAAACCGTCTCGTCCCAGCTAACCTGGGGTCGGCGCATGCGCATCCGAAATCGCCGAATGTTTGGGCAGAGGTCCGCGAGCGATTGGGGAAAACTGTGAAAGGCAGGCACGTCCCCAAACACGAAATTGATCTCGAGAGAGGTGAGCGACGGTACGGCCAGATGGTGCATCAAACGGAACGTCTCTCTGATAAACTCCCAGCGCAAGTGGCGGAGATTGGGGAACATCGGATCGGGTGTAGCAGGGTTGAAGAGCATCATCACAGAGTCCCAATTAAGACCTCGGGTAAAGTCATGTACGAATCGGACGCGCCGGGCGTAGTTGCGGAGGGTATGCCACTCGGCAGGCTTGAGCGGTCTACTGAAAGAGTACCACTTCTGGTCGCTTCAGTAACCTGGGAGTGCGTGGAACCACGACACGTGTCTTACCGTGTATCCTGGGTATATTCGATGCGACGCTTCAGGGAGACACCGCGCCAGAGGCGAGAGATTGGCGAGCTCTGTCCATAGCACGTCCAGAGCGGGCTCTTTGAACGTCCGGCAAGTTCTGGCCAGCGCAGCGAGATCGACGGTAGCGCGCGACGTACGCTGCTTGTCTGTCGAGCTCGACGAGTAGCACTGACCGAAGATATTGTACAGGATTTCTTCGAGACGGAGTGCGTGGTGCATCTGTGAACGTGGGGTATGAGCAATGATATGATTGAGGTCACAAGACACGTTATAAAGCTCCGCGACAAACCGTCCCTTTTTGGCACTTCGAGCGGCCCCCTCAGTTCGACCGAACTAGACCCGACCCGACCGAGACTCTCGGACGTATTCTCGCTGTGACGAACGACATCCGACCGACTCGCCGCCGACATCCTCATCGCAATTATTCTAGCATTCCAGGCAAGTCCATTTTCATACTCGGATAATCGCATTCCGACCGTAGTAGGTTTGGTGTACTAACCAACGCCGCCTTGTAGTTTGACCTCTTGGCATGACGAGGCAACCTGACGGACTCTTAACCCATTGATTTTAAATTCTCTCGCGGAGGAAATCATCCCCATTTAACAACCCCATGGGTCAGATAGCCATTCCGGGCCGTACACCGGTCAGTATCATGTCCAAACCACTGCAAGCGAGGCCATCCGACATATCCCACGAAAGTCTAGTGCCATTCCTGTGACACGGACATGCACGAGAACATGATGCCCCAAGTTGGCACAGGAGGATATGATTAAATCAATCATGACGCACATCGATGGCGACGACCGTGGTATGGAATGTGTCTCCGCAGTGGATAAGATCCTTGAAATCAAGGAACGAATGGTAATTCCAATGCCTTCCGTTTGCGGGGAAGTAATCTCCACTTAGGGGCCCCGCAGCATGCTACGCCCTGCGGAAACACGCGGGAACAAAGAGCTGCGGAACTCGGAAACGGCGACGGGCGTTTTTCCCTCTGGAGGCGCTTGCAACCCTCGTTTGGTCGAGGACGAAGAAATGTATCGAGGTATGACGTTCTTCATGCACCAAAAGACTTTCTGATCTTTGCTTTGAACATCTAGATACGCTATTCTTCGACGTAACGGTCGTGCATATCGTCGCACTTCCGTGACCAAGTACTCCGTGGATTAATTGGACGTAGCACCTGTGGTCCCGACCAGGCTGCCACTGTCGACAATGTCCGACACCCACCATATAAGAAATTGCCGGTCCGTCAACTCTTAAGTTCTTCCTGAGCAGATGAGAACTGGCATGAAGTTCTGTTTCATGACTTACAGGATGAACTTGACAAGAAAGCAGGTGTAGAATAAATATGAACATTCGAAGTGTGTCATGCACATCCGAATACTATAAGCAGCGGATGGCTCTGTGGGGTGCCCTGTGTGGGCTGCGCCGTGTACGCGAGCCCAGCTCGGCGGTGGGCGCCGGGGCTCAGATCTGAGAAGTTTTTTTTTTTTTTGCCTTCGCCAACCTGATGGCAGGCTTATGGACGTTCTAGGACAATTTGGCAGCCTACAGATCTTAGACTCGATGCAATATGCACATTATACAAGATGATGATACTATTTACCAAAACATACAGCAAGGCTTTTGTGGGTGTATATCACATTGCCTGTGTCAGATAACCTGATGGGGAATATTGCCAGATCTACCCATAATTTTGGTTGCTTGTTGGATGTTGATCCCCACCATAGTCCTAACCACTTGTTCAGTTTTAATCATGACAAAATGCATGACTTACACAAAATCAAGGATTTCCTTCCTTGAGCAGGTTCCCATCACAAGCTGATTGATACCATACCCTTCAATCCATTCCTCCCAATGCACTTCATGTCCAGAGTCAGTGTCAGCAGTGAGAATTATCTGGATATCATGTGAGGGCCACAGAAAGGGAGGTGGAATGTGATTAAAACTGTATGAGTCACATAGAATCCATTTTGTAAGAGGATCCAAGGGTTTTGGTGGCAGAGATGACACAAGGACCTGAATTTCAGTAACCATGTTGTTGAAAGACAAGCAATATCTTTCATAAGGTTGGAATGTGACCTGCTCACATCAACCCCATCTTGTCACAGTGCTCTCTCAGTTGTCACATTCTAGCATAACTCCTGTGTGCATTGAACAGACTTTCACCTCCCATGCTTCTTTCCCAGGATTTTGAGCTTCTGAACAGGTTTTGCATGGCAACATGGGGGCATCCAGATGCTCTCTTGCATTACACCAGAGGTATGAGTATATTGACATTGGTGAATACCTCCCAGCCTTTCATACATTTTATGCAGGGAGGTTATCCCATCACAAGATACTTGTGACAAATGAATATCATTCAGCATTGGAGGCTGTAACAAGCAGGGAGGAGTATTCTATGGGAGCTTCCATTATAGGAGAGACTGGTGCTGGTGTGTGGCATCTCAATTCAATTCATACATGAGCTAAACAACCATGAACCTAGGAAAATCTACTTTTCTCATCTATGCTCTGACCTAGTTTCTTGCAAGATTGAGATAATGTTTGTCACATCCCCTAAAGTACACCTCCTTTTATACTTTTCTACTGAATATCTTTGCTAATCTATACATAGCTGAGGTGCAGCACCTCAATGCTCTCTGGCAATTGTGGCTTACCTTTTATGTGGCAACCCCTATCCTCTAAATGTCTCATCACTAACCCTCAGAATTGGAACACAATAATGTGCCATGCTTTTCATACTTTTGTGATTTGTGGCTTGTATTATGTGATTGTATCCTTCCATTAAACATCTCCACTGGTTTGAGAGTCCCTATTAAATATATTCAAGTGCCAAAGCTTATTTTGTTTTATTCATTCTGTAATCAAAGCTACAAAATTAGGAAAATATTCACATGGTATCATTTGCAGGGAGCAGTAGGGCACTCAACATTGGCCACCATTATCCCTCTGTCTTTCCTTTTCACCTGCTGACCCTTTTCATGTTGTTGACAGATTTTATTCTGTACCCCTGTTTGTACAACACTACTTCATCCAACTTCTGTCAGCAGCTCAAGCCCCACTGCTTGATGCCCAACTTCCTGAGGGCCAAGACAGGCCTTTAGTATTGTACCAGACCTGGCTTCAAGCCCTTTGAAGCCCCAAGCTAAGCTAAGCTGCTCTGCACTGGGCCTTAAACCCACCCTTACAGTGTGCCCCCCCTCTCCCCTGATAGTTTCAGGCCAAGCCTCAGACCAGAAAAAACATGTACCATTTCTCCCATCCCTTTGCATTATATATGCACCTATGTTTAATCCAATTTGCATCATCCCCACCAGCACCCAGCCACCATATCAAAGATTTGAAAGGCATAGGTGCTGCCATTGGCCAATGAGTTGCAATGCTGCCACTCATTCAACACCCAACTTATCATGTGGCTTGCCTTATGACCCAATGGTATGCCTGTCCAACATCCTTTTACCTTTTGAACAGGCATGCACATTATTGCTGCCCATCATACCAGTTGAAGTCATGCCATCTTATTGAAGCACATGAGTGGCTCTGTTTGCTTTCCTATTCTGCTTAGTTGAGATCTACCATTGATATAGTCCAAAAGCCAACAATTCACCAGTTGCTGTACCATAGTAATGATGATAACTGTTGTTCCAGGGACATCATGAACAGTCTGGTTAGCACTGCTTGCTTACCACTATTGCCATTCCCTTTGCACCACCACAGATGCTCATGCTACAGTAATGTCTTCTGCTCCTGCCCCCTTGCCAAATTCTTGCCTGACTCACTGAGTTGCACACCTTAGACTTGCATTTTATTGAGCCCTCTTGCTCAGCTCAGGCTTGCCTCAGCCCTCTTGCCACTGATATACATGCACACCCACACTTTCATGCATGTCTTTACATTTGGCATGCTCTATCCCTCCACATTCACTTCCACTACTTCATGATGGCAACACAAATGTGAGGGTGTTGCCATACTGCAATGATGATGACAAGAGTGAGAATGCTCACCTAACACTTCACTGCAATGGTGACAACAGTGAAGGCCAAGGGCATTATGACAGTGTGCCCACCAGACAATAATAACAGGCATTGTCACTTGTCTACATGCACATCTTCTAGTGACCACTGGCAGCTGGAAAAATGGGATGAGTTGATATAGAAACCAACTGGGATGTACAGATCAGTGGCATGACAGGATAAGCTGTGATTACTCTTGGAATGGATATAACCCCACAGCCATGTACAGGGTACAGTTGATCTGCATGTTCTTGGAGCAAAAATTGGATATGCTGCTTGCAACACTATGATGGACTCACATCTCACTGACAAGCCAATGAAGAGTCTGTTTTTCATTTCTTGGTGTTTCTTGCAACTGATCAGACACACAACAGGATGTGGATGTGTTGGTTTCAACATCATATATATAGGGTGTGGTGATCATCTTGTTGCAATTGGTTCAACCAATGCAACACATTTCACACACATTGGCAAGTGAGACCAGGATCTGCAGCACTTGCAGCAACTGTGTTGTTACTGTGGATGCTATTCATGGTCCAAGAGGTACTCCCATCCAGTATGAAGTGTTGCCATCAAGAACAAATTCACAGTAAGCAGTAGCTATGATTGCATTGTTAAGGTGTGTTCAAAAAGGAGCTTAGGTTGAAATAAACTGATCATGTGGAGTAGGTGTGGGACAGGACAACAGGAGCACAGGTAGAGACCTTACCAATGGACACATGGGACAGGTCTTTTGTATGACCTGAGATAACACAAAGATGAGGAAAAAAGAGATATGATCACAATCACCTGATTAATGGGTTGATTTGTTGATCATCTTGTATGGAGAGGACTAGGTGAGGATGTTGTTAGCTCAACAAAGTTTATGCAATGCTGACTGTTGGCCACATGACAGAGGATCTGTATTCTTGTGGGATTGATACCTTGTTCATCAAGCTGTAATGAGTCTGCCAGAGCATAACTTAATATTCCATAATGTCCAGATTTTAGATTCTGTGAGAAGCAGATTATTAAGCACAGTAAACAATTTTGATGGCCACTTGATGGGGTGCCACATGACATGGGTATCAGGGGTATAAGTGCCAATTCTATGCTCATCTCCATTGTTGCAGTGACTCACCATAAATGCTCTTTCCTGCCCACTTCAATCCTTGCATGGTTTGTGCTGATTCTGGCACCCATCTCATCAGCCCACCTTACCCCTTCTTCCTTGCTTTGCCATGAGCTTGGTTTCTGGTAGACCAGGCAGCCAGACTATCAAACATGCCTTGCAGAATGTCAAAGAAGAAGTCAGAAACTCTCTCACAGATTAGGCATGCCTCATCACTGGTGGCATAATCATGGTTGACAGTGTCAAGCCCTCCAAAGACTCCTTTATAAGTGTTGTGCCAGAGGGCTACCCTTGTATATCATTAATCTAATGACTAGATTGGAATCACTACAGCCTTAGCCACAACAGCACCTACTCCATACCTTGTTATGGGCCTCACTAGCAATCTACCCTACATCACATCTACAGGGGCCACCATTTATCTTTCCTACCTGGCTAGCCTGGCTGCCATGGGCATGCTCACAAACATTGATCCAAGTACCACATCAATAATTCTGAACTAAGCCCTCAGCTTCCAAGTCACCTATGATGCTGTTGTACTCTTTTTCCTCAATATGTGTCTTGTGTTTTTACTTATCTTCACCCATATTTCTTTTGTTTCATGACAGATGCCCTCCACTGTGGCATGGAGTTTACCAGCTTTAGGAGCCACAAAGGATATCCCCATCTGATTTTGAGTGTATTCCTTGCAATGCTAGCTTGGTCCACAATCATCCTCCAACCCACCTCTGCTCTGCCATCCCAATGGCTCAGTTTCACCATGCTCTGGTATGCTGACAACAAGATCAGTGCAATCAGCTGGAGTGAGCCTTATTCCACCCAATGTCATCATTCAAACTATGTTGATCTTGCAGCACCAAAAGGTACTTCCAATACCACTTTTACTTGTCCATGCTTGTTGGCACTTGCATCATTGGATTGTTGGTGGGAACATCATACTAGGGCCTGGTTGCAGGGCACAGCCTCATATTTCATGACCTGAAATTGATTTGTATGGAGAGACACACCACCTCCACCTACCAGATCTCTTTGTGTTGTTCCTAATGGCCCTTCTGAAAGGAAAGTAAAACCTGAACATGTAGCTGTCATCCCCAGTGATATTGAAGCTGTTAAAGGAAGGCCAGAGAGTGATGCATATGTCATAGTTTGTCACAAGACCAGACTGAAAGGAGATTGAAAAGCAGCAGTGCAGGGACATTGAGTTGATTACAATTGTAAAGCCAATTCATAAATATGTACAATGCCATTGATCAGCAGTGTATTTCCAACCCAGCTTGGCAGCTGATGTTTAGTATATTACCTTGCTTGCAAGGTCTCTCGTCTGTCAACTCTGAGCCCCTGTTTGAAAAAAACAATAATGACAAACAATACATAAAAGGCACGTTTATCACACATACATTATATTTGTGCTACAGTTAGTGCCCCTAGCCATCGATCAGCTTAGAATCGCCTGTTGCAAAACTATGCAACTTGCTCCCATTCCAATCACGTTAAAATGTACTACAAGGGCTATTGATCTTATGATGTACCTGGAGTTACACGCAGTATTCAGTGAAACATGCTAAACAAGCTTCAGCCCTGATTTATGTTATGCTCAAAATCCAATACATTCCTAAAGGATGCCAACTGCACGTTAGCATAGACCTTGCTTGTGTTATCACCAACAAAGGGAATCGTTTGCTTGACAAGTTATGGAAGCACTAGCATCACTGCCATGGCATTTTCACATGCTATTTTCTACTCATCTTAGAAAAAAAAAAACCCCTCACTTTTCACTTTTGTATGTTATGGGTGGGCAGGTAGGGCTATCATACTTGTCTCTCACTACATACTACCATCCTTATTCTACTTCAAATACAAAAAAATTTTAATCAGCCTTATAACTCGTCAAGCAAATGATTCCCTTTGTTGGTGATAATGCAAGCAAGATCTATGCCAACGTGCAGTCAGCACTTTCCAAGTCTTGTATGATATGTACATGGGATCACATTAGATCCTTACAGGCTGACAAACAGGATATGATACTGCTTGCCAAGATTCTACTACAACTCTAAGAAAGAGAATGAAGCTACTGTTATGATTTGCCCCTATTCTTTTCCTTTGTCATTCATACTTGTCATCATCAGCTTAACCCAATGCTTCTACTTCGATAGAGTGCTCTAGAATGCACATGTTCATCACACACCATTATCTTTGTTATCTTTGCTTCTTCTTCTCTTCAAACTTTCCTCACTTAGTCATAGTTGTTCCACAACCTTCCATGACTTTCCACTGCACAGTATACAATATAAGCCTAGGTACTTTGTCCCTTGTACTCTAGCTTAGTCCTGCTCAATTCTACCTTGTTCCCTTTCACTCCCCTCATCATAACTTGCTGCTACCTCTTTGGTAGGCAAACTTACCATCAAACCACCTGCTATATGTCCTAGCAGGCAGAACCCTTGACCCTGAGTGGCAAGTCCTTCATCTTCACTTTGAACCCTTGACCCTACACTTTAGTTCTTTGAGCATATGCTCGTTCCTACCTGGACCAAGTGTAACAGCTACTGCTTAGACACCTGTGTAACACAGTATGTGAAGAGGCTACAAGCATTACACTGTTTTATAAAATATCTGTGCTATGCATGATGAATGATGAGCAGCTCATTTTCAATGCAGTCAAGCACATCAGAACTGTCTTTCAGTGGATCATTTGGGCCATCCAAGTGGGGTTCTCTCAAAGTTCTCAGCCAGGCTTACATGTCTGATTGGTGCTAGAAGTTTCCTGGATTCTTGATCAAGATACTGAATGCACTGTTCAATCCTCCTATGCCCATTCCAAGAGTGATTCATTTTGATTCACCATCTGGCTGGATCATTGCTCATTTCTCTTAAGATAAATTTTGTGTTGGAGACATGCCTTCTTTTAGTTTTCCCTGGCAATCACTAGAGGTATCCCAGCAACACTTGACATTTTAGTGCTACACATATCATCCTCATTGCCAAGCTCAAGCATCAGCTTGGATATGGACTTGCTCTTGCATTCCTCCCATATACTTTCTCTGACACATCCATTGTTTACATTGAATTCTCTAATTGGAGACCAAGTCATCATCTCCCATCCCACACTGCTTTTTTTAAGGCTGCATGATTTGGAGGCATGTTCTCAATCAGCAGCTCTAGAGTTTAACTTGCACCTGCTTCATTGCATCCAAGTGCTATCACCTGTGTCATCAACAGCTCCCCCCAAGTACCATGTCTTAAGTCCTGTCCTGAGCTAATCAGTCTTTCAAAGATCTGCATGCCATATTCCCTTCCATGCCTGAAGGCTGTACAAGCCTAGTCCTAGTAGCTACAGTGTGGAGCAATTCCAGCCCACATTCAATGACATTTGACCATGTGTTGTTTTCCTACCTGCATTGCATAGACATCAACATTCCATGAATGGTATACTTGATTGATGATGACTTGCTCTAACCAGCATGAGGTGGTGTGTCCCTCACTTGAACATATGCTCATCAATGAAGAACAAGGCTGGGACATTGACCTGGGGGCAATGTCTCCCCTATCCCATCACATAGCATGCTAATTGCATGTAGGAGATTACAAGAGTTTATAGTTGGCATATCCCAACATGAGTAGCATGCATGCATCTACATACATAATAGTCATGATTTATTCACTCCTACTCTAACTCCAAGCCAGAGTCTAGCTCAAGTTTAGCCATCTCCTGATCAGACTCATCATGCAGTGCCTGGAGATCTAGGTGAGAAAGCATATATAGACTTGATATTTACATACCTAATATGTTATATGTTTCTTTATGGGATCTTATGTCAACTAACTGATTGTGACTATTCTTCATTCTGGAAAGCATAGACCACAATATAAATCAGTGACATGTTTGACATCTTCTTTATCAATGCCAGCAGCTACAATCCTCCAGGGAACTTTTTTTAGTTCTTTTGGCAATGACTTTCATAGATTCTGAAAGCCATCTTTGAGAGATCAATGTTGGCCACTTAAAGGGGCCTGGAATGTGATAATTTCAGAATCAAGAACAAGGGCACTGTCAATACCAGGAAAATTCCTATATAGTATGGCCACTTGCAGCTCACAAGTATTGCTAAGGTAGAATGTGACAGCCAGCTGAGGGTAGTCAAGTGGATGGGACCATCTTCTCAGGTTTTATGATCCACCAGCACTGAAACATTTGACTGATAGCATATATGTGGCTGTGTACCCATGATTCATGTTCCCAGCAGATGTAGCTGTGTTTGGATGTTGCCTTAGGATAATGAGGAAATCAAGCCTTTTGATGCTATGCCAATGTTGTATAGCCTCACCTAAGATCTCACAAAGTGTCTTTGTTGGGATGCCCATGTAAGTGTATTTGTAGTTGATGACATTGTCAATCTTCATTGGATGAAGAAAGTAGAACGGTGATGGTGAGTTGTCTGAAGCATGAGGGTATGCCCATCATCCATAGCTTCAGGACAATACTTGACTCATGTCCATGTGATCCATGCATCATCAGCAAAACAGTCCTCCCCCTAGACAGCACTGGCCAGTGCTGGACAGAAATTGACAGCAAGGTGCCTAACTGGCTAGTGTTGTTCAGCAAATGTAAAAAAATCCTGCCTATAAAACTGTTTTCAAAATTTAACCAATCAATCTTTATATTAATTAAGACCATTTAATATAGTTTTTGTAGCCATAGATATCAATGTGCTTGTATGGTAAGTCAAAAATTTCAGCAATGTGAGGGTTGTTTTGCTGATGTACATCAAGAGCATTCATCTGGTAATGTGTTAAAAGGTCTTCAGGTGGGTAGCAGATGTTGGAGATCATCCTGTGGGAAATGTTGCCAAACTTATTTGCAAGTCTTGTTGTGTATTCAATATCAAGTTCTTGTATAGTTCTAATCATAGTTTAGATTGATTGCAATAAGAAAGTATCACTTACACAAGGGTGAGGATCTCCTGGCATGTCCATATGTCCATCACATATGGTTCTACATTGTATTCCTTTTCAAAACCCTTCCAACAACTCTTCCTTGTAGAACATGCATGGATCACACAGACATGATCTGGGGATCTGTGGAAGATGGAAGCTGGGAGTAGGTTAAGGTCATTTCAATCAGAAAGAACCAATTTTATGCATGAGTCTACCAATGGTGTGGCATCACTAATAAAGTGTTGGGTAACTGTATGTTTGAATGATAGGTAATACCAGAGATTGGTTTGGAATGCAATCCCCTCATATTGACCCAGAGAATAGAGATGTGCATAAATAAGGAATACAGATTTTCCTAATGGTTGTTCAGGTATACCAATGGGCTCAAATTGTGTAACACACCCATGCCTGGCTGACCTGTGATGAACATTCTTTTAGCATAGTCTTCACAGGTTGTCACACCTTTCAGGGCTGTGCTATACACACTTGTCATGAGTATTTTTGAATGAGACAGCTGTCCTGTGTAGAATGCCTGGAAGGCAGTGTGATATTCATCCAAAATGATATATTCAAAATTTTCAATCTAATGTAAAAGTACACCAGGATTTCCCCAGGCAGCTACACAAAAGCTATTGAGGATTTCTAGATCCTTGTTGAGAAGCATGAAGTGAGAAGCTGGGTAGAATTGTTAGCACTCTCAGTTTCAGTTGAAATATAAATCTGGTTCCAGAACACCCATTTCAGTACTTTCTGGAATATATATACAGCTTGTGTAATCCATTAGTATGATCACACAACATATACATATGTAGAGCAGATTAAATTGCTATGATAGTAACCAACTAAAGTGAATGGACACACAAAGGGGGAGTCTAGCAAATCTAATTATATTGAGGAATCAGTATATGGGATATGCCACATCCATGCCCTCTGGGATACATGTGAATGTCTCCATGTCAATCTGCATGGAAAAGTTTTGCAACAAGGCATGTATGTATGTGGGAGAGCTGAAGGAAACCATCAAGGGTGATCTCATCACAAGTGGGCTAGCTTATATTGTGATTGATGAAGAGCCCTTTGATGTATGGTTCATGTATAGATAAATTTGAAAAGTTTATCATCTGTTAGGTTGACAGGCAGTTCCATATTGTCATGCAATAAACAGAAATTGCAAAACCTTCCAGTTGTTGTAATCAAATGATGTGACCATCCAGGTGTGTGTATTGATGTGAAAAGAGCTAAGGCTTATTCAAACATGGGAAGGTGCTAGTCAATCCAAGGAGGTGCAAATATTCAGAATATGTAAGTGGTGCATGATGAGGCTTGAGGTAGAGTGTGTTCACTGTGTAAGTAATGAGCACAACAAGAAACAGTTTCCCTACATGACAGGAAAGGACAAAGGTTTGGGGTGAGTACACCACTAGAGCAACTGAATATCACAAAGTGTATACAGTTGAGGAAAACACAAAATGATGGGTATAACTTTAGGTGAGACATCAGCAAACCATCCACCTACTGTCCAGTATGTGACAGCCTGGACAGACTGACCCAGATAGTCCAGCAGCTCTTGACAGCTCCCCCAGTAAGGTACCTAACTGGCCAGGCTGTTCTAGCTCCATGATAGACTGGAAAAGTCTGTCAAATATCAAATGAATATGAGAACAAATCAAAAGTGAATATCAAATATATACTAGCCTTGTTTACACTTATTTATTATCCCTAAGATCATCTTTTATTGTTGTTATTTTAACTTGATATTATATTAGTTGAACCATGATACTGTACAATACATACAAAGTTGGTTCCCAACCATGCACCTAATTGCATGATAGTTTGCTTAATATAACTATCAGATAGCACTCAAAACCTTTCAAGTACTATAACCATCCATGTTATCATCAAACATAAGTCATATATAACCCATTCTCATTACTAAATCCAACTTTACTTAGACTTTACCTACACTGTTTGTACATTTTACCTACACTTTTTTTACACTTTTCCTATGCTTTACTTACACTTTTCCAACACTTTTTGTATGCTTTTTTGTACACTTTTCCTACACTTTTCCTACACTTTTCCTACACTTTTCTTACACTTTTCCTACACTTTTTCTGCACCTTTCCTACACTTTACTTACACTTTTCCTACACTTTTCCTACACTTTTTATACATATTTGCTATACTTCGTTCCTACACTTTCCAATTCTTGTACTAACATGGCTGTTCTTAAACTATCTATTCAACCAGGACAGTCTGTCAAAGTCTGTTAATATATGAATATAGAAAATTAGAACCATAACAGAATTTGTGAACATGTTCATTGTTTACATAATACTTACATAATACACATTTTTCAATTACCCCTGATTAGTCATCACTGTGGCATCTGGAAGAAGCTGTTATGGTCTGAAAAAGGCTGTCATAGTCTGGCAAGTACTGTCAATACTGGAGAATTCTGTGGATGCTGGAGGTTAAAACTAGTACAAGGGCTGGTTTGCTGATGGAGCCTGCTCAGCAATGAGCTCTCTTGACATATACTATAAAGGCATGAAATGAATAATCATGGATCTTGATGAAGGAAGATAGTGTCTTACATTTGGTCTTGTCAAGCAAACCATGTCAGGAACATGACTTGCAAGAGGTGATTGTCCAGTAATTCAGACCACAATGTGTTCAATGTCAGGTTCCTTAAAGGTTCAACATCTTCTAGTTAGCATGACTAGATTGCTCACACAAGTTCACATAGGAATTTCCAACTTCTGTCAAGAACAAGGTGACCAAGGATGTTGTAGAGAATTTCTGTGAGGTATAATCTGTGGTGCATGCCAGTGGGTTCAGCTTGAACAAACATACCAGAATTATACTCTTCCTATAAACCTCAGCTTTCATCATCAACCAATCAGCACAAGGGCTTGACACCATTGGGCCACTTGAATCAGTCGATTTGGGAAGCTTGTAAAGAAAGGCTATGTTCTATATGAGGCTGTTCATAGATAGCTTTCTTTGTGGTACACAGATCAACAATAGGGATTGTTGAGTGTGAGACTCACTCTAGCAGAGAGACTTGATGGAGAGTAACAGTACTAGGGTGTAGTACTGGATTGAGCAAGTTGAGCTAAGAAGGATGTTTCAGAGATGAGCTGTTATCTCTGAAGAGATGCTATCCAAAGCAGGTATGCTTATTGTGCTATCAATCTAGGTACAGGAATGTCTGTATTTATAGATCTAATTAAAGTGGAGTTTGAACTCTACTTTGTTGATTATGATTCTAGATGAATGGTCCATATAATGTCATGCACAGTAATGCACAGTCAATGACATCATGCACAGTCAATATCAGTCAGCTGCACAGTCATGTGCAGCATCAGGTCTGGACTGCTGACTAAGTGCACAGCATATGGTCCAGACTTGTCACCTGATGGTTACCATCAGATGTGAACACAATTGACTAATCATGATTATGTCCATAGTAACCATAACTAATAATTAATGATTAATATCATTAACATTGGTTACTTGACTGTTTTATTATTAAATAAGTAATGTTTCGTCAGCTTGTTGCATTCCTGAGTGGGGGATTAGATCAGTGCAACCTGCAGGGGTTCAGACAAAAGTAGACCCCAGAGTCCACAGAGTAGATTTCTTGCAAATATTTATGGTAACTACTATACATACATTTTGCAGGATATGCTGTAATCTGAAATATTGCAAGTGGCTGAACGCAATTTTAGTATTATGTAAGCAGCCTGAAAGCGCACCACCCAAAACATATCCCTTTTTTGTAGGCCTGGAAATAACAATTGTTCCACAACATATTTTACTCAATTATCCACTCCCCTCCCTCTTGGGATTGTTTATACAGTTATCAATCAAATTATATATAATAATCAAGCACTTCTGACTGCTTGTATTAGTGTAAAATAGGTAGATAAATAGAAATAGCAAAAAATGCAAAAAATGTGAAAAACATTGGGAAAATTTATTCTACAGATAGAATGCTTCCAAAAAATGATTCACAGGTTCCATATACATGTCCTAACAATGCTGGAGAAGCTTGGCTCAAGGGGATATGTTCCTGGAAAGATATCAGTAGTATATGCCTCATATCCCTAGATTACAAAAAAATGATCGCATTTTTGATTTTCCAGGTAGATTCCTGTTGAATATTTGTACATACATACCCTATATATGCATCTACCAGCCCCCAAACAGGTGGAGGACATGCTGCCTTCCCTGGCATATAGGGATCAATATAGTTACCAACCCCTATATATCAGAAAGCAGTATAAATATTTATCCATCTGTCAGGGCAATTGCTCGCAGCCCTAGCATGCATATAGGCCTATATGGCCCCAAATATGCGAAAGGGTAGGATAGGAATTGAGCCCAGGAGAACAGAAATGACATACCAGAAGTGTGAGAAATTATTGGAGACTTATGAGATTTGTGAAAACATATCAATAACATATGCATATGATGCTGAATATATATATGGAGTGCATGGTAGACCATTTTCAGACACAGGAAATTGTTCTAGACACTGTGCCTAGCATTATATGATACATGAAAATCCAAAAATGCGAAATATCATAACCGTTCACTAGACTATAGCTAGTGCTACATAGGTAATTTGATAGTACTTCACATTTTTGAATTTTCATGTATCATATAATGCTAGGCACAGTGTCTAGAACAATTCCCTATGTCTGAAAATGGTCTACCATGCACTCCATATATATATTCAGCATCATATGCATATGTTATTGATATGTTTTCACAAATCTCATAAGTCTCCAATAATTTCTCATGCTTCTGGTATGTCATTTCTGTTCTCCTGGGCTCAATTCCTATCCTACCCTTTCGCATATTTGGGGCCATATAGGCCTATATGCATGCTAGGGCTGCAAGCAATTGCCCTGACAGATGGATAAATATTTATACTGCTTTCTGATATATAGGGGTTGGTAACTATATTGATCCCTATATGCCAGGGAAGGCAGCATGTCCTCCACCTGTTTGGGGGCTGGTAGATGCACATATAGGGTATGTATGTACAAATATTCAACAGGAATCTACCTGGAAAATCAAAAATGCAAACCACTTTTTTGTAATCTAGGGATATGAGGCATATACTACTGATATCTTTCCAGGAACATATCCCCTTGAGCCAAGCTTCTCCAGCATTGTTAGGACATGTATATGGAACCTGTGAATCATTTTTCGGAAGCATTCTATCTGTAGAATAAATTTTCCCAATGTTTTTCACATTTTTTGCATTTTTTGCTATTTCTATTTATCTACCTATTTTACACTAATACAAGCAGTCTAAAGTGTTTGAATATTATGTATTATTCGATTGATAACTGTCTAAACATTCCAAAGAGGGAGGGGAGTGGATAATTGAATAAATATGTTGTAGAACAATTGTTATTTCCAGGCCTACCAAAAAGGGATATGTTTTGGGTGGTGCACTTTCAGGCTGCTTACATAATACTAAAATTGCGTTCAGCCACTTAGTATTAGTTTGCAAGATTTCATTGTAAGTATATTACAGTAAATCCTGCAAAATGTACATATGGTAGTTACAGTAATTTTTGCAACAATAAGCCAGGGTCTGGTGTGTAATGATAAGTGGTTTAGTGGACCATCCAATTCTAATTGAGATGCCAACACTGGAACTCTTTGCACATTTCCGCTGTATACACTTCGGATGACAGTCCTTACCCGAGTCACTGGCTCAATCATAATACCGTCACCGTGCACACGGACATTCCCAGGTTTGACTCATACCCCTGTTTCGCACCCATGTGCGCGCGACGCAAACCCTCTCATTCGCCCGGCGACGTGCGATCGGATGAAACTAGGGCGGGAGCAACGCTGACACGCGCCTGTTCCGTCCTGTCACAGCCTGTCACCTAGGTCTGGGTGGGTTCGATCCTGATTTCTATCTGGTCCCCCAAATCCGACGTTATCTGCTACAGATCACAGCAAAGTCTGGCTTCGCGAAGCACCCAGTCGGCCGTCGCCCTTGGCCCATCTACAATCGCGTCGGATAGGCCCGGCTCCCAAATCAATGCCTATATGTATAGATACGTTGGAAGTCTCCGCACCCCCGGCGTTCAAAACGATCTCCGACCAAGATCACCCCTTGCGTGATCACGAAGCTTCCCGCCAGGCCTTCCCTATTGTCTCCCCTCCTTCCCG
>JBBPMV010000388.1:0-17423 GCA_038090495.1 Heimioporus retisporus | reverse complement strand
AACTCATACGTCCGGAGGTGCGGCTCCACTGTCGTCCGAAGGCTCTCCGACAAGAACCGTCACGGCCCGGGGCGGGCACTTACTGCACTACAGGTCTGTGAGACCTTCAGGGGCGCCCCGAGTGGTACGCCGGGAAAGCCGGGTTCGTACGTCGCGCGAGGCAGACGGAACAGGATCCATGGAATGCGACCGGCGCCGCCCAAGGACACATACACCATGCGTGGCAGTGGTCCTAAGCGTGCCCTCAACTCTTTCCAGCAGGGACATGTTCCCCAGCGACATCACGGTGATCTCTCCCGAGTTGAGACGAGTGCAAGGTCATCCAAAGCCGGAACGTTTGGTGTCCCGGACCCGTGGTCACGAGTGGCGCATGCCAGCCTGTCAGAAGCGCTGCACTGGCAAGAATGCGACCCAAGACCCTGACGAGCCTTGGATATGTAGGGTATCTCTTGACCTCGCTCCTAGTCGATCTGCCTGAATGGAGCAATATCTGATCAAGCGGACCAAAATTGGTCAAAGTGTGTCTGCGTGCATTGAATCCTCCGCCTCCAAGCACATGCAAGCAACCCGCACCTCTCAGACTTTTACATTACGGTGTCTCTCATGACGAGAGTCCCTCCCATCCTTGCAATCTACGTGACGCTCTGATTACCGCCCCACTTTCCTTATTTGGTCATTCTTGGGATAGTATCCACATCCAAAAATGTTCCATTCGCCTTATCAGATCTGAAAACAACTATGAATGGCACCGGTCGAGCCCTCTGCAGTGTATTTGGAAATGTCAGAGACGTCGAGTATGATGTGCGTGGCGATACGCTACCGGAGGCCAAGATAATGACCCCTATGAGGGTCTGGTACGCATGAAGTTGCGTCCGGACTGGTGCTTGACCTGGTGGCATAGATGTCTATTGACATGGATGTACTAATGCACAATGTCTGTCTTCAGGAGGTATGACATCAATGTAGGTCGCATATCCCACTGCCATCCAAAGAATATAATGTTGTCTGCATAGCCGCTTCCGCATAGTGTCTGCCCTGTGGAATACATGCTATTGTGCGGTGTTGAGCAAGGATCGAAACGAGATACGGACATGATCATACACTTGATCATTCGTTTACCAAACTTCAAGTAAGGCGGAATTCCCTCCGTTGCATGGAGCGCGACGACAGTATCTTCATTGCCTTCTGGCCGTACACAGCCATCAACGACAACTCTTGAGAAGTCGACCAAACCCGGAGACGGTGCCAAAAGACGGGACCCCAACTGTGACAACGATATGCTGATTTTCCCCCAGTTAGTGTAGGTCGTACAACGGAAGACGTATATAAACACAGACTACGTACCTTTCCAATCCTTCCCAGGCGTCATCGGCGGCGGGTAAAATACGATATATAGTTTGATACGCTTCCGTATTGAGTACCTCCAGAACGATCGGCTCGAACACCACCAGAACTAGCTTGCTGAGCGGGACCGTTCTGCGCACTGGCGCCTTGCTCATGGCGTCGCCCCTGAGATGGTGTGTACCTATCGAAAGGAAGATGGTGAAATTAAACAATTACAGCAAGTAGCAGACACACTTGTTAGGTGGCAGAGAAGTAAGGCCAAAGTCTGGTTTCCCCATCGTAGGAAGAAGGCGCTGGGTAGCAAGAGCGAGGCTAATGCGGTGGGTGGCCAACTTTTGCGGCGGAGTTTCAAATAATTCCTCGATTCCTCGAACGTCCCACGGGGTCCCGATCTCATACTTCCTCGATATACGAGTTACAACCTTTTTGCTGCCTCCGTTTCACCCAGTCCCCACAGGCCGCACCATGGAGACCCTCGGCATGCAAGGCCTTGGTCGGAGTTTCCAGCCCTCTGCTCGACATCTTATTCCTGTCATCTCGTCAAATACGCTACGCTACAACAGGTCCAATTCGTGAGTGAACTCTCTTCTTGGCTTACTGACGCTCGTCAGATGTACCAGGATATATTAACATACGTGTATCTCTCCAGCACCCCACCTTCCTACCACGTCCTCAATGCGGGCCCGCCCCGCTGCCGTTGCGGCGACTCGTCAGTATGAATCCTTGCCTTACTTGGCCTTGCGGCTGAGACAACACAAGATACAGATGGTCGCGTTATATACATCCAGAGGGACAACCCTATTTTGTGATGACCGACGAGTTCGAATTTGCCGTCGTCACTCCCACCAGTATCGAGGAGACACCCCTCGAAGAGCAAATCCTGGCATATGCCCGATTGGTGAGCAGGGAACTACAACGCTATGCCATAAATATCCCGTCCCAATGCGAACTGGTTTTGGAACTCGCGGACGACTCTATATCGTGCAACTATTATTTCGTGGATCACCTCACAAAAACCTTGTTCTGGCTGACGGATGTGAATTCGGAGTCGCTTGGGATACCTCCAGCAAAGTCTCTCTCTCATCTTGGTACAACCTTTTCCTATACTTTGAATGCGCCCCTACTCACTGTAGTGTAGAGCCCATACTACAGGGCTACTACTGGGTTTATATTGAATACTTCCCTATGCATCACCAGTCCCGTGAAAATGAACACAGACAATCCCTCGACAATCTTCGAACCATTATCTCTCATGGCCTAGCTGGTATGATGAGTCTGAAGTACCTGCTTTAGTCCGACTGATCATTTATCTTGCAATCAGATAGACTGACGTCGAGGACATCAACGTTCGCGTACTCTGCAGACCAATGCAAACAATTTCTGGGTCTGCTTTCGAAACGAGGTAGACCACCATCATCATCATTCATCTCTTCGATATCACTCATATCAATATCCCATGGCAGGAGTCGACGTTGACGGATACACGCTCTGTTACGCGGGTAAGAATCGTTTTCAATGTTGATCTATTACGTCCCCTGATCATCCTTCAGCACGTATCGCTGGTGCAATAAGTATGAGAGGGGGCTAGGATAATAATCCCTGATGCTAACTCCAATCTCTCAGTGAACCAGCGTTTCAACACGTTCTACGCCCAGGAGTTCGCACAATTAGATCGGCAGCAATATGCCCCTGATTCTTTCGAACACCAGCGGATATGGACAGCAGCCAATTTACTGATGTGGTACACCCCACATTACTACAACACGCTCCTAGATGATATTTATGCAAATGGATCCGTGTCGGATCAGTGGATTCATTTTCTGTCGCTCTGCAGTGCAGATTGGAGGGATAGTCTGTCATGCGTATGTCACATATTGAATTTGAGCCAGGTTCCCTAAACTCTTTACCTATAGAGTTTCCCCATCTTGATGTGAGTCGAACGTCATTAACCCTTACTTGGTGCGATAAAAGGCAACGATTACAGTGTCAGTGCTCTGTTCATGATGGTGGGAGGCACCACATCTACCGGAATCCCTCCAGTGCTTTGCAGCTCAATAAGTATTTTTTCCGCCTCCTGTCTCCACCTATGGCATCGTTCGTTCACTGAGGCCAGCCCCTCCATCGGCGTGCGTCGTTTTATACCCTGGTTGGCCCCCGTTTTCACCATTTTCCCTCTAGATTTACTACATCCGTCTTACTAAATCCGACACTGTCGGGTTTCTCCTGCTATCGTTCGTCTTCAGTCTCCCCAGGGCAGGTTATCTCTGGAGTGTTTTATTTTTTGTGGTCCAATTCCTCCTTGTTGCTTACCATAGAGGTAGCACGCTGGCGGTGGTTGTGGCCATATGCATCCTGCTCTGCATACTGAGTTTGGTGTGGCAGGTAGTATTCCCGGAGGAGCGAAGCGTGCTATCTCTCTTCCAGTCTTTCGCTTCCCTCTTTAATCCACGTCTTCGTTTAGCGGACACGCGTGACGTGGACCTTTCAGCATGAGCGTGCACTCGTTCGTAGTATACATATATACCCAACACGGATTGTCACAATAGATGTTGTACAATAATTAGGAAGTCTAGCGACCGAACTGCGGATAGACATACCTACGTACATCAATCGTGCCGACTCATTGGTCACCTTTTTCGCCTGCTGGAGCGCCCCAGTAACTCGGAGGTGGCCTCATCTTGTTCATTCGGGGGCTGGAGACCCTGCCGGACGTGAGGCTGGCCATCCCATCCCGGGCGGATGTCCTGCTCAGATCGCTCGTCGCTTGCCGGGCTCAGCGATATCGGGGTAACTTGGGGTGAATCGCAGACCCAGATGGCCTACCCGTGTCCGTCGCGGCTGCGGCCTTCGCACGAGACTCGAAGTGCTCTGCAAGGAGAGCTGTGGAGGTACCATTCCGTTTACCGTCGGCAGGACAAGACTCGTCAGATCTAGCCGGTTCGGGGTCTTGTTTCTAGAAAATAGCAGCGGCAGCGGCCTCTTCTTCCCTCATGTGATAACCATGGTAGGGAGGCCGTCCCAACAATACCTGATCCGTCCCGCATAAGTATGGTGACCAAGGATGATGGCTTGCATACGCATCAGTATGTAGCATAATGTATTTAGTGAGTGTCGCTCTCCTTTGTGCGTGATGATGTCTCATAATTCCTATGTGGACGGTCCGATATACCGGAAGTGTTACAACGTCCGTCGTGTTCGGCGGTCGGGTACTAAACCTCACCTAAGTTAAGCTGATTGCATGTACGGCCGAACACAGCCAGATTATCGGATGCGTGGCAATAATTTTCGGATGTTCAGACGTTCGAAAAGGCTCATCGGGATTATCATCGGTCTCCCCAGACTCTGTGAAACAAGCTGCAAGCAGACCGGATAAGCGCTCGTCACATCCGAGATGCTATGGCCCCAACACCGGAACACGAAAGACACCATTAGCTGTTAAATCGCCGTTGTTAGTGGCACAGCCTCCTTGATATCACGCTCGAACCTCTCTCTGATCGTACCAGGGCTGCGCAACGTGGACAAGAGTCCAGAGTCTCACAGAAAAAAGGACCCCTCCGTGCCCAACGGCTTGCCAGCGATCATGACCTAGAACATGGGTGGTTGGGGAAACTACAGTCAAACGGGCGCGTTGGAGTTTAGTGTAGGTTTATCACTTGTGTGGAACCGCGTCCCTCCAACCACTAGCATGATCGGGAAAGGGTCAGAAAGAGATCGATATGCATGATTATTCATAGTAAGGAAAACATCTGTGCCATGGGGATCTAACACGGTAGAACGGAATGGTGAACCTCGGAACGAGGATTGCCGTAGCCGGTAGCCGTGGGGGATCGGAATCGGTAGGACGGAGTGGTGGAGCTTGGAATGAGCATCAACGCGGCTAGCGCCATAGATGTCCTTCTGTCGATACAAAGGAGCAGGGCACGTAAACCCAGGGGAGCTAGCCAAAGACAACTCCCAAAACACCGTAGGGTGCAGTGACCTTCACAGCGGCTAAACACCTGGCTTAGATGGTCTCAGCGCAAAGATTCGAAAAATCGGTACGCACTGCCTTCATCTCATCCCATATCCCTTCATCTGTCGCATCAAGCACGACACAATATATTCATCGAGTCCCACCGGAAGCACCCCCAGTTGGTCGGGTTGGTCGTGTACCGGAAGGCTTGCTGCAGGAAGAGGTCTCAGGGCGGGACCAAAAAGGATTCGAAGGAATTATACACACCCAATAGGTTTAGCAATTATGCCAGAGTCGGGCTTCCCCATCGTCGACAAGAAATGCAGCAAAGAAGTAGCGTTCGACAGTTGAGGGCGGGCGGAAGGAGCTTCAGTCGATCTCCGACTCATGCGCCGACAGCGGAGCCTCAAAACAATGCAATGTAGTAGTAGTAGGCACTGTCGCGCAGAAAGTCAAAGAAAATACCATTAAAATGCTAGTATAATTACGGCTATAAGAACAGGCGAAGTATAGGCATCATAGTGCCCCTACGGTTCGGTAATTTATGTGTTGCTGGTACCAATGCAGTTCACGTCGGATGCCAACAGGAAACTGCCTGCCAATTGCCGAATTGCCGAATTGCCTCGTGGTAGGCACTTGCTTCCGCAGATATACCTACTTCCATCCAGCTTTATCATGGATCCTCTCGGTTCGAATTTCCGGTCCACTGCTGAGCTGGATCTCGTCCCTGTAATCTCGTCCAATACCCTGCGCTACAACAGATCCAGCTCGTAAGTTCGCTTACTGATACTCGTAGCTCGTCAGAGAGATACTCACTCAACCTTTTCAGTATCCAGCCTTACTACCATATTCTTGATGCAGGCCCTTCTCGTCACAACAACAAAGAGTGAGCACGAACCATTGGTTTCACTTATTTTTGCAGCTAATACGGCATTAGATCCAGTTGGCGGCGTTTAGTACACCCAGAGGGTCAGCCGTATTTTGTGATGACCGACAAGTTTGAATTTGCAGTCGTTACTCCCGCAAACATCGAGGACGAACACACTGAGACGCGAATTATCGACTACGCTAGATTAACGAGCAGGCTAGTGCAATACTACGCCATCAGCGTCCCATCCCAATGCGAGCTAGTCTTGGAGCTCGCGGACGACCACACATTCTGCAACTATTATTTCGTGGACCATCTTGCGCAAAAATTATTCTGGTTGGCGGATGTAGATTCTGAACAGCTCGGTATACCCCCAGCGAAGTCGCTCTCTCATCTCGGTGCAGCTTTCTTCTAATCTTGAGCGGTACTCCCGCTAATTACAGTGTAGAACCTATGCTACAAGGTTATTATTGGGTTTATATTGAATACTTTCCTATGCATCATCAGTCATGCGAGAAGGGGCACAGAGAGTTTCTTGACGAACTCTACAACATCCTCTCTCATGGCCAAGCCGGTATGAAGCACCATAAACCAGTGTTGCGGTTCCGCTAAACAATATTACGGACAATCAGATAGACTGACATCGACGACATCGACCTTCCCATACGCTGCTGACCAGTGCAAACAGTTCTTGGACCTGCTTTCGAGGAGAGGTAGAATCATCATTTCATATTTTCAATATTGCTAATAACAATCTGCACTACAGGAGATCGCATCGATGGATACACGCTCTGTTTCGCAGGTAAGAATTATGTTACTCCCGCTTTTACATTTCATCCTAATTACAATGCAGCACGTATCATGGGCGCGATAAGTATGAAAGTGGCATCTTTGGGAATGGCCACTAACGCCAACTTGTATTTCAGTGAACCAGCGTTTCAATACGTACTATGGCCAGGAGTTTGCACAGTTGGATAGGCAACAGTATGCTACTGATTCTTATGAATGCCAGTGGATGTGGGCCACAGCCAATCTACTGATGTGGCGAACGCCATATCACTACAATATACTACTAGAAGACATTTACGCAAACGGAACAGTATCAGATCAATGGGCATATTTCTTGTCGCGCTGCGTGGCTGACTGGAATAACAGTCTATTATGGGTATGTCTATATCTGACTATGGACAAGCTTTCCTGATTTTTTTTTTCCATGAAGTGCTTCCCGGTTTCGATGTGAGTTAAAAAAACAACTAGCCTGGCGCTTTGCTGAAAGGGCATGATCACAGTACTGGTATTCTCCTCGTGATTGTGGCAGGTAACATATCTGTGGGAATCATGCCAGTTCTTTTTAGTTCAATATGTATTTTTTCCGCCTCCTGTCTACAACTATGGCATCGATCGTTTATGGAGGGCAGTCCCGCTAATGGCGTTTGTCCTTTTATATCACCTTTGAGCCCTCATTTCACTGATTTCACACCAGATTGACCACATCCGCCTTGCCAAATCCGACACTACTGGCTTCCTTTTGCTGTCGCTCGTGTTCAGTCTTCCTAGAGCAAGCTACATCTGGAGTGTCTTACTGTTCATAGTCCAATTTTTCCTTGTTGCATACCATAAGGGTAGTCCACTAACGATGTTACTAGTGGCCGGATTGTTCATGGTTTTCATATTTTGTTTGGTGTGGCAAGTGGTATTCCCGGACGAGGGAAGCATGACATCTCTCCTCCAATCTTTCATTTCCCTTGTTAACCCTCGCCTTCGTTTAGCGGAAACAAACGAGGCCTTCTCAGTATGAGCATGTATGCACATAACTACTTGTCTTTACAGGTCATGTACATCGTATTACACTGCGTGCACCAAGGAACGAACCGACTTGTTCATCATTACTTCCTTTTAACAGGGGTGTCTGTGTCTCTCCACGCAGGTTTCATCCCCGGGCCGCTCATCCGGGCTGCTGGAAATCCGCTTGGCCTCGGGTTGCTCGATGACATCCCACCACTGCGGACGGGTGTCTTGCTTAGACGAGTCAATGACCTCCCCCTCGGTGGTGTGCTAAATAATGGCACCGGTCCACCTACGCGTGCAGCTGGGGTGGGGCCACTCAACGGTGTCGGGGCAACAGTGGTCTGCGATCCGGATCCCACTGCGCTCGTCTTCCTCACGAGTGTATCGAAAGCCATAACGACCTTCGGGCTCAACGAATCTGTCGAGCACTCTTCCGCGAACTGAGGGTCCAGCCAGCAGCGCTCCATGACCGCCCATTGGTCGTCAGTCAGACGAGGCGTGTCTGGCCTTTTCGGGGTCTCGTTTCTAGAGATGGCAGCAACCATGTCCTCTTTCGTGCTATAATCGTGGTAGGGGACCTGACCGGATAACACCTGGTCCATCTCACATAAATACGGTTGCCAAGGACATTGGCTTGTAGGTCACGTACTAGCAACATGATTCCACCAAAGGAATAAATGTCGCTCTCCTTCGAAAATCTCGAGTCGGGCTCACTTCCTGCCGCGAGCATTTCTGGTGTCGCCCATCGAAGGACCTCGATGTCCTGTCCCAACTGAGTAAATGCTGATGCGTCCTCGTCTGGTAAAGTTATGCGACTAAAGTCGGAAAGCAGAGCAATTCCGTGTGCGTCAACAGCAATATTCGACTATCAATTAGTTTGCATGAGGCATGCACAATAATGGACACATGAGCATGGAATCACATACACCAGATAAGCCACCATATGAAATATCTTTTGAATGCACTGTTTGATGCAAAACAAATTAAAAATGATGGAAAATCTTACTGAAATAAGAGCTGCTCACAATAGTGGAGACCAGATGCAATGCCAGTAAGCTGTAACATTTGTTGGAATCCTCATCTAACTGTGCAGTAGTTGAACATACCAAGGTAAGCATTTGAGCATCTGTAAGTTCTCCATCCATGTGTTCCAGATAGGACATCAATGTTCCACTTTCAGGCCATGGTAAGACCATGATGAACTGCTCATGGTCCTCAATTGTCCAGATTAAGGGTAAGATATTGACATGATCAAGCTCTGACCATGTATCAACCATACTTTGCACTTGCTACAAAAATTGGTTAGGACAACTGAATGACCATTCCCCAAAGGCTATGACAACTCACCTTTTGTTTCTGAGAGCAACCACTATCTCTGGACTGCTCAATGTCAATAGACTTGATTACAACCTGATAATTATGCTGGCTACACAGATACACAGGAGAATACATTTATACTTACCTTGATAGTCCCATGAGGGATGCAAAGAGCACCCAGGTAGACATCTTCAAATAAGTGTCTTGAGAAAGAAACATTTTCAGTATGGACTTTCTTGACACAGTCAGTAAGATCCACAAGTGACCCCTTGGCAATGCCAAAATGGTGCAGGGAATGAACATAATCTCTTAGATAGACAACTCCTGGTAGATCCCATTAGCATTATGAGCATCAGAAAGAACAAGGGAGTTACCATTATACATGATGATCAAATAATGCTCCAGCATGAAGGAGTCAAGCATTGTCTCAACTTCCTGGAGCCTCTGTAACTGTCCCTACACAACCAATCTGAGTGTGAATAAATGTTACACATTCAGAAATGACATACCTTAAGCAACATGGCCATCCATAATGTGTCATGTGTTATTGCTGCACCAGCAGAAGGCTGCTGTGGCATAAATTAGCAATCACAATATTGTCAGCTTTACCACCCCAAACCTTTGCCAATAGGTACTGGTTGACCACTTCCAATGGATGAAAAGCCTGATAAACATTTTCCTAATTTCCAAGTTTAACATGTGGATTGAGACCACTTACTACAGAAGTTGGTGGTATGCATTGAATAACTGCAGTACTTTCAAGAGCAAGTGCTTCTGCTGTCATATTTGTACCCCTAGATTTGTTACCATGTGGGCTAAAGGGTAGAAAACGAGTAAAGCGATTGTTGTTTGGCTTTTCATGGAGGCGCTGCGACGTTATGGTTTTACTTCCCTCTGATTGTTCCTGAGGAACAGTAATGGAAGGTCGCTGGTGGCGCATACTATCTTTGTGAGTGATTGCAAACGATTGGATAAAGATAGTCTGATTGTCCTTTCCTTGGCGTTCAACTGGAGGTCCGGTTTTGTAGGCAAAGCGACCTCGAGGTGCCCAGTGAGAGCTTGCCACCTGGAGCTTGGCATCTTCTTCCACCAACTCACAACAAACATGAACCACCTGATCATCTTTTCTATTAAAGGACACCAAGGACCATGAACGGGTTTTGCAGAGTCCCGTGATTAGGTGGAGTGTGCTAGGCTTTGAGCCAAGGTCTTCGCCGGCAAGATTGAACCAGGTAGATCGCAAATGAGGATTTGCGGCCACGGCCTTGAGAACCGACTTATCTCGAGGACGTAACTTGAAGCATCTCGCACCCTCGGGCACAATGATATGTGCACCATCCTTTGACAAAGAAGCAGTATACTGCGTGATAGAACGGCTACCGGTGATCAATAAACCAATTCAACAAAGGTACATAATCATAAGAGAAAATTTACCTGCGAGCTTCGGCTTGGGGACCAGTGTAATACTCTGTCCTTCCCCCTCCGTTACGCCAGGAGGTCTCCGGGGAGGAGAAGACGTGGCCGTGATGAAACGTTTCATCGATATAGATGTCTGGTGCTGGAACCAACCCATAGCCTGCCAGAGAACGATCAGGCGGGTGGTATATATTGAAAATGGTATGGAAGTGGCCATCTTCGTGGTCAATGGTGCCGACGTCTCCAATTTGAAGTCCTTTATCTTGTCGATCTTGTGGTAGCAAGATGGGATCGGGATACCACAGGGGGTAGCCTTCTCGGAATCCATGTCTTGCAAATTCATCTTGTTTAGATGGAGGCGGTGTCGAAGGATGCATCTGATTAAGCTGTTTCAAAGTGCGGTTCAGTGATGTAATGGCATTTTGCGGAAATGACGGACAGATATCCGAATCTTCGAGCCTCTCCGCGTTTAGGATGAGGTGGCGGTGAACAGATTTGAAGCAGATACTAGTACGGGATGTGGGTTACAGAGAACTTGAGTGCGACGAGAAACTCACACTTTGAGGTAGGCGGCGTCGCAGACTCGGAAAGAAGGGGCGACAAGCACAGAGAGGGAAAGGTCGTACTGGCGGAAATGAAGAGACTCAACACGCCAGAGGATCTGAATACAACGAGGTCCAGCAACCCAAACTTGCGGTACAAGAAGTTAGTGAACGATACGTATCAAGTTAAGCTTGAAGGCGATGTCCGTGCGTGAAACAAAATCGCGACCTAGGCTGGACGGAATTTACTGAGCGAGGAGTGGAAATAAGGGAAATAAGCGCCGGTCTGAATGTCTTTCCATAGCACGTTTTCGCATAGCTGTGCGGCGAGCGACGAGGATTGCCGCAATCACTATACATAGTGTTAGTATCGGGCTGGTATACAAGCATTGCACCGATTCCATAAATCCTGTTTCACAGCTTATGGTATAGCACTTCCGTGTAGTGCATGCTACGAGTAGAAATTCCTCGCATCTCTACTATCCTTATTCCCAGAAGTACTAACTTTATTATTCGTCTGACTCCGGACCCGGAGTGAGCACAGGCTACCTGGCAACAGATCGATCTGCACTCATAGACGACTGGGGTTGGCATATCACTGGCGAATATTCACTGGATAAGAATGGTTTCTGCTCACTCGGGTGTTCGTTAAAGTTCTGTCATACTCTTCGTCACAGACGTACATCCCCGAGGTTTAAACAGGATATTGCGCTTTCGGCAGCTCTGACAGCTCAGTGCTCGGAATTGATGTTCCTCAAATTCTGTCGACGTGTGTGATAACTTTGCCTTACTCACCATCTTCGGTTGCGCGTGTGTTGTCGTACCCAAACACTCCTCCTTGACCACTTCATCTTGTTATAGCATCATTTACCGCATTCATGTCCTAGAAACTGGTAGCCTGCACCTGCTTTCTCGTAGACCCATGCGCCAATCAAACCACTTCGATTCGCTCGTCAAGCATCTCGCCACTCAACTCGACTTAATTTCAACTGAGTTTTTCCTATCGCGCAGACGCACTCACGCATCGCCAGCCTTGTGTTCTGCCTTTCTGCTGCTAATCGGCATGCGTAACATCACCCTAAGTGTTGCGAGATTAAATTTTTCTCAAGACGAAGGGATATAACATACTTTTACTAGTACTGGAGAATAACTTCCGTTCTTGCGGACATCTGAGGAACCGAGAGAGTGCCACCTTCTGTACCATTGGTGGCATTTGATGCATAGTCGAGCATTCTGCTGGCGGACAGTATGTTGTTCTCAAGAGTGGTATTTGTAGGGTCATTTCAGCATTACCAACGTGCAAGGCATAGAATGTCTTGAGACGCGGACCATAATGTCACATTCTTACTCCCTCTTCCCAAAAGCCTTGAACTTGACACAGTCTGGCAGGGCGTTGAGGGTAGATCGGGAATTGTTGTGTGGAATGGGTAGAAAGACGTTGATATAATTGGGTGCGATCAAATGGGTGCGGGGGCACTTGATGGAGGTCGGGAACGAAGATGAAGTAAATTCGTTGCCTGTGACAACTTGAGCGTGAGTGCAAAATTTATTCAAACTCATTTGCAGGATGCCAACTTTTGCCAGCAAGGTGTGGCGATGGATAGGTATCTTCTAGCCCTTTTGGGCCCCATAGGCATGGATTGAAAGAGGTTTCAGGTGATGCGTCGTGCCTGGGCGCTTATACCCCATTTTTGAAAACTTGCTGGTGACAATCGGAACGATCATCTCATGGACGATACGAGCGACCCATCGATGGCTGTACAATTTGGATCGTGAGTTCGATCGTGTTCTTTGAGCTACTAGCAGAGATCTTCGTGTTTGGTAATCTCCTTTTCACAGACGAATCAATCGGTCGACGCCCACCTTCAATAGGTCTCTACCGTCAGTGTTACTTTTGTTTCTGGTGGTCAAAATCGCAAGGAAGCTGAATTTGTGGCACAGAAATCCGGCAATCGATGCTCTAGATCAACTAAGTGATGCAGAGTATCGGCGACAATTACAATTCGTTACGTCGTATGTTTTTATTGCATCTTACGCCACTACTTGTAGTTGTGACGGTTTGCCTAGTTCTGCCAATGTTCTTGATAGACCCAGATACGATTACTCCGCTAATGGGTAAGTATTATAATCGTTGTCGTGTTTGGAACTAAGGAATTGTTACTATAGCGATAAGAAACTTGTCGACGTTCTTCGGACTGAGATATTTTCCCATGTGTTCAGCAGACTGCCTTATCGCCTTATCAACCTTCGGACAGGGGCGTTTGAACTCCAGGATAGATCAACCGTGGCGACATATCTCACATCATTCGAAAAGCTTGTGGATGGAGTCGAGAAAATCAAGAAGATGGAGCACGGAGCATTCAGGGATCCGGGTCTTAAAATGTCGTCCCTCAAGCGAGATCAACTGCGCGACGATGCTATTGCCAGATGGATTCAGGGTGTGACGAGGTATTCTATCCTCTCACATACATGGGCACGCAGGGAGCTCTCATACGAAACTTTCGACGGTCAAAAAGATCTGTCTGGCTCACACCTGCATCAACAGGATGCTGACGAGATTCGGAGCCTGACAAAACTACACAACTTCTGTCATGTCGCCAAGGAGTATGCTGACTTTGCCTGGGCAGACCATGCTTGCATCAACAAACCCAATTTTTCCGAGTTGGACGAATCCATCCGCTCGATGTTTTCCTGGTACCGCAACGCGGTAATTTGCATTGTCCACCTCGCAGAGACAGATTCCCTCCTTGACCTTGTTTACGGTCGTGATCGGTGGTTCACGCGTGGGTGGACATTGCAGGAACTTCTTGCCCCACAGCGAATCAAGTTTTACAACAAAAATTGGTATCCTTTGACCAACTTACCCAATGACAAAATTTCCGAGGAGGACGAGAGGAAGCTTAGGCTGCTTAACAACCAAAGTCTGTCTCGTCAGGTCGAGCTGCTTACCAGTACGCTCCAAAGGCACACTGGTATACCCATGCAGCATATCCGTGGCTTCATTCCAGGAATCCATCGCCCATCGCTGCCCGAGCGTATGAGATGGGTTGCTCAAAGGAATACTACGAAGGAAGAGGACGAATCTTACTCCTTGATGGGCATATTCGATGTCAATGTCTCCACCGCTTACGGCGAGGGCCGGGAACGTGCCTTTTTCAGGCTATTCCGGGCGATTCTTGAAGTTGGATACCAACAAGACTGGCTCATTTGGTCCGGTAAATCTATCTCGGCCTCCATCCATCCGTCGCGTATGATTCCTTCTTCTCCAAGTTGCTATACTTGTCTCGGGCCGTATGGACCTAAAGGGGAGACGGAAGCAGCATTCGACGAACATGTTGGGTTAACAAACCTTGGTTTGCGAATAACGGTCTTGTTCGTTCCTGCGGAGATCAAAGAGTCAGGCGAACTCTCCAGATATCACGATGACATTCCTCCTCATATTTCCATCACCTGCCCATTAATATCCGACGAAACTGTCGAGATATCCAGCATCATGCGTTCCAGTGACGTCACGCACCCAAGCCAAAAGGAGTTTGCGCTTGGGGTACTCAATGTCAACCCAGAAGGGGATTTTTCTCAATCTCCAGGTCGCCTATATGCTGTCCTCTTGCGTAGGATTGTCCCTCTAGGGTCGACCGTATGTGGGAAGTGGACAAAATGTGACACGGACCAAATCATCACTCTCCGGCGTCATGACAGATTTAAGATACCTATGGTCAAAATCGGGGGAGCAAGTATAATACCCCAGGGTATGTTTGCGAAAAGTATGGCAGAGCAAGTCCAGGCACGTTTGAGTTTTCGGACAATGTATTTATGATAATGGATGTGAGCACTTTTTCACCGTTACTGATCACTGTCAAGTTGACCTCATCGCTTTCCACAGTATCTGATATTTCCAGTTTTGCTAGCTCAGGGTGCTGAACCTGCGTTGACGAAGTCGGGGCAAAACACTGAAAGTGATTCGAAAAGCAAATTGACTATCTTCTGAGAATCTTGGTTGAGCGTCTTGGATATCAACGGCGGGGAGAAAATGATGCTGTTGTTGTCAAAATACAGCACCATGATAATGGGGAGATGCATGGTACATCAACATTACACGTTCGCTGGAGAAGAGTTTGAGGATGTCCCCAATTATCATCTATTTAACCCAAAGGGGAAGGGAATGGGAGAGACATGAGTAATCCTGCTATCATACGATCAAAGGAAATAGCCACCTTTTGTTACGGATTGTGTGCTGAACGAAACTAGCAAAAGCGATCTTGTGGGGGTTGTAGTACAAGCAAATATTGCGCCATCGGTAGCTGTGGGTTTCAAAGTCAGGCGGGGTGGTGGTGGCGACAACGACAACGACGCGATGACCGCACTATCACGGTTGTCACGCCGTTTGTCGTTGTCGTTAGGTGAGAGAAGGGGGAGGAAAAAGAGCGTGACGAGGCGGGGCGCCGGTGGCAGCGACAACGACAGCAACACGACGACCGCGTTATCACAGTTGTCGTGCCGTTGTCGTTGTTGTCGAGTGAGACGAGGGGGAGTGGCAAGAGGAGCAGCAGGCGGCCGAGGTGGTCGAGGTGGGGGGACGGGGGAGCGAGGCGGTGGTGGCGGCGACGGCAACAGCGTAACGACCGTGCTATCACGGCTGTCCCACCGTTGTCATTGTCGGGTGAAACGAGAGGAACTGACAAGATGGGTGGTAAGTGGAAGAGGTGGTCGGGGCGGTAACGCGAGTCGGGCGAGGTGGCAGCAGAGTGAAATTGGGGACGCAGGACGACAGAGGACGGCGAAGTCGGAGACGCGAGAAGATGGGGGAGTGCGCGAAAGGACGGCGCCGTGCGCCAGTGATCGGCGTACCAGAGGACGGCCCTGAGGGATGGCAGAGGGCGGCGTGAGGAAGGCGGAGTGCGCCCGAGGATAGCGAAGTTGGGGACGGGAAAGGACGGCGAGTTGGGTACGCGAGAGGGCGGCGGCGGGCGCTGGTGACCGGCGTACCAGAGGACGGTGGGGACGCGAGAGGACGGCGGAGTGCACCAGCAATCGACACAGGTGGTGGAGCGCGCTAGGGAACGTGTCGTAGCGGAGCACTTGCAACTGACCCAACGGGTACCGGTCACTGAGGGGCCGTTCACTGCCGAAAAGCGTAGATAGGTGTGACAATTGTGCGCCGTTCGATGGCTTCAGCACTCCGCTACAACTTTGTTTACGGCTATATTTGCTCTGGTACGGACAGGCCAATTATTCCTAGATGCCCTCCTCCACAGTGACACATTTATAGATCTCAGACTCTTTCGTTCTCCGTGGCCAATCTGCAACAAAGCTATGCCACATAGCATCTGACACTAGTATGCTTAGTGTCGGTGAATGCGTTTCGGGACAACGAACCTTCGAGAATAGCAGAAAATTGCTTCGCATTTCAGGCCCAGGTACAGGCGGTTGCAAGGACTCGAGAGAGTTCGACTGGCTTATTTTGAGAGTTGTGACACACTGTGAGTGGTTTCCCCGGGGAAAATCAGCATCATAACGACTCTAAATTGCTAATGACGCATAGTTGCTCACGGCGTCCCCGAATAGTAGTCACGGGGTACAATGTCTGACTATCCGTCACCTTTGTACCCTGAGTAAGCTGCCGTCTCTGATTTGGGGTCTGGTCAGTAAACGTCTCGCCGCAAAAATATCCAAACTTGCTCCGCACCTCAGTAACGCAACTCTTAGCTCGTTGTGCGGCCAGTTTGCTGTACGGACGTCATCGCAGTCTCAAATTTTGAATAATGCCTCCCGCTGGACCTCTAGGTCGGCTCTCGCCAACCGGAACCGTCATCTTGGGTAAGAAATCATTATTACTTTTTTTCGACGGTCATGGGTACTTGCATTCCCATGACATCTATTCCAGTTCGCGACGAACACATGCTTCGTGATCACGAACATAAAATTGTGCATATCATTTTAGCTTCCCCCGCCTTTAAATGACACACAGAATTGGCCTGTTTTCCCTGTCTACAACCCACGTCGCAGACCCCCTCTAATGAAGTATCTCGCTTCACTCGCTTTGGCCCTGGCTATCGCGCGGGCGACGCCCGTCAAACGTTCTGACCCATTGGGTATTGATGTTTCCGACTATCAAACCGACATCGACTGGACCACCGTCGTCGATAACGGCATCGAATTTGTATACATCAAGGCTACTCAAGGCACAGGTTGGACC
>JBBPMV010000387.1:0-17424 GCA_038090495.1 Heimioporus retisporus | reverse complement strand
CCAGGGACCGGTTGGTAGCCAGGAGTGTGTACTACTATTTGTCCCACCAACACTAAGTGCCATTCCCACAGGTGGTTGCAGTACACTCCACACACTGTGAAATGGCCAAACATTGTAACAGTTTTGGAGTCACTGTATGCAATTTGTACCATTGTGGTGGTTTGCACTCTGTTGTTTTGCTGCATTTAAGCAACATGTGTTGTTGTGGTGATTTGTGGTAGTGTTATTGCTCATGTGATCTGCTGCATTTATGCACTGTGGGTGTTGCAGCAGGTTGCACATGGTGTTTTGCCTGTATTGTTAGTAGTGGTTTTACCCTTGTAGTCTGCTGCATTCACACATGTGGTGTTGTTGTGGTGATTTGCAGACTTGCATTCTGCCACATTTTTGAAATCTGTAGAAATGCAGTAGGTTGCTCCTTGTGAATCACTCTGGGGTTCACCCCCTAGATAGAAGCACAGGTATTCATTAGTTTCTTCATTGTACACAACATCCTTGTAATAGTGATCATGGTCCTTATCTACCACTTCATTGTAACTTGTCCATCCAGAATTGGTTTTTGCCACATTTACACTATCTGTAGAAATGTGGCCAGGTACAACTCCTTCATGGGTGTCCTGTTCTTGACCTCTTTCAAAGTCAGCTCAGGTTCCAACAACCCAGTACATAGGATGGAGTGGAAAGTTAATAGGTGGTGGAGGAGCTGGCAAGGCTTCCTCCAACCAGTTGTGTGTAAGATGAGATCTGTCTGAAATGAGTCCTCCAAGTGAATTAACTTTCTTGTCTTTTCCTTTCTGCTTCTTTGACTTCTTTGGTGTCAGTGTCTCAGCTATAGGTCTAGATGACTCTATTGCTGGTGCTATATCTTGCTCTACCCAAAGTGGCAAGAGCAGTCTTTGGATCTCCTCCTGGATTGGCATGATCAGAGAGGGAGTTGGTGGTGACACATAAGAATCTTGAGAGAAGCATTCTCAGATTGTTGAATCTGGAAATCTCCATCTAGATGTAGATGGGCCTGCACCTGCTAGTTTAGACTGAGTGGGAACATGCACAAAAGGACTGCAGGGTTCTGATATCCATACTGGTATCAATTTCAATACTATCATCATCATTGGGTGTGGGTTCTTCCCATATGTCATGGCTCTCTCCCTCCATGATTTCTTTCTCCATGTGGTGGTCTTTGGGTGCTGTGTAGCTACCCCAGTTGGTACCATCACGTTCCCATTGCTCTTGCAAGGTGACAGTGGATGCTTCATGGAGATTTCTGAAGTATCCTAGATCATATTCTAGATAGTTCTCATCAAGCTTGACAGCATGAGCAAATCCATCACCTATAACCTCATTGGCTTTTGCCTTTCCCTTTCCTTTGTCTCATCCCTGCTACTTGGGATGGTTTTGCCTGGATTGGAATCCAGCCCAATTGTGATCAGCATATGGGTTGCCTCATCCTTGGTTGAATGGTCTGCCTTGGCCACAACCCAATCAGGTCCCACCAGAGATGGTTCTAGTATTATTCTTGGGTCCCCATGTGTTAGTCTTAGGTGGTCCTTTTTGAATGACATTGGTTTGAAAGGCACCACTTACTCCACTTTGGTTTTGCGCCACATTATGAATTCTTGAAGAGAGAGGGTGTCTTACTCCTCAGAGGTCAATCTCAGATAAGATCTTGCTCAAGACTACATCTACCATATAGGTAGAGGCTTGTGTCTCAGTAGTTGTGGTGCAGAAAGTGGAATAGTCCGATGGCAACCAAGTCAGCAAAAACATAGCTTTGAATGATTCAGGCATGGTGAGGCCAGCCTGGACCATCTGATCAAATAAGGACATGATCTTGCTGATGTCCTCAGCAGCTGATCAGGTTCTGATGCTTGTTTGCATCAGTTGGGAAAATAGATAAAATTGGCCAAATAGACCATAAGATGCAAAAAATCCACTAAGATGTTCCCATAATGCTTTAGCAAGGGAATCTTGTGTATTGTTGTGGGTGAAGTTTGCATGATGGAGTAAACCATCAGAGAGAGTCTGGGAGATGATCCCAACAATGTGTTTATCTATGGCAAGCCACTTGGCTTGGTCTGCCATGTCAGTTGTTGCATATGTTACTGCACCATCTATCCATCCCCAAACTGACAGAGATTGGAGGATAGATTGTTTTGAGAATGAAGGTACACTATGTACTACTCAAATGCAAAGGGACAGAGGACTTCTCAAGTGGGATACTCACTTGGAGATGTGTGGAAGACTGTTCAGGTCTCTGCAAAGAGAAGAATGTATCTTGTATTTGACTCTCTTAGTGAGAGTGGGTAAGGGGATTTGGTCCCCTTTATATACATGAATACTGTATGTACTTGTTTGTACTATTCTACAGTATTCTATCCAATAGGATTACTAGTTCTATTTCAAATGAATAGTGTAAGCTGTTATATAAGCATGAAGAATGTTCTATCAGATATGGATTGATCCTATTGATCCTATTTGATCCTATCTGGTCTAGACTCTGATCCTAATTGATCTGATGTCATATGATTGATCATGTGACCATTAGTCATGCTACATTCTCAACAGATTGCATTCTCATGGATTACATGAGATAGTTGACATGTCCACAGAGGGTTTGGATTCAGGTAAGCAAGGTATTGTCAACCTTGAAGTCTTCCAACACTTTGAGCGTACAAGTTGTCATTTCATATGTTTAAAGAAGATTAAGGTCTGCAAAGTATAAGTTTAATATATGTTCATGAAGATAGGACATAAAAGAACTGTGGGAAGGGCTGCTTGTTGCCACAACTGCACACCCTGCATCATTGCAGCTCAATGTTTGAAAATTTTGAGCAACAGTGATGTTTTCTTCTTCAAGTGTTGCAAGTGCCACATTGACACGATATGTGCTATTATGGTCAAATGCTTCTCCCAAACCAACTGTGCCAAGACCTGGAGTGTTTGGGGGAGCCTGCCAAGGTCCTGCCAAGACCCTGCGAGTTGCTGCATCCATGCTTTGTGCATTGTTGCGGTGAAATGATTTTCTGAGAGAATGTTTCTCTTGAGCTTCAGAAAGCTTCCTATCCCAGTAGAGTTTTCTTTCTAGCTTGGTAAAGGGATCTCCAGAGTTGTCCCTAGGAGTCCACCAAGCTGGCATGGGAAGGTAGGCTTGATTTGCAAAAGATTCAAACCATAGAAACTCAAAGTGATGGGGATTGGGTATGATAGGGTAAAGTATTTTGTCTCCAATTTGTAGTTCCCTTCTTGTGTGATTGAGATAAGAAATAGGTAGTTCCTTTGTGAAGGTAGGTCCTAGATCCACATGCATGTCCAGAAACAATAAATATTTATTGTTCATTTGTCTGTTAAGCATTTTTTTGAAGGGTTGTCCAGGAGGCCAGACATCTATTACAAGTTGCAAGAAGAACTTTTCTACAAAAGTATCGTCCTTAAGTATAGCATCCACACTTGCTCTTTTGCTTGCCCTCTGCTGCAGCCTTTCTTTTGTTTCTTCAGGGCTGCTGGTCATTAGCAGGAGCAGCAATGATTCTTGCATCCTGTTTAGCCCTTTTCAGCAATTTTCTTTGGAACTTAGCCAAGTCCCTGTATTGCGGAAGGTACCTCTGATAGGTGTTGAACCTATCCCATGCCTCTCTCTCCTGAATTTCGAGCCATTGCCTGTGGCTCACTCCTTTCCAGGTGTGGTGGGCAATGCTTCCTGTATAGTCGCCTGGCACTGTCTGACACCAGTCCTCTACCTGATAAGTCCTGTTCAGATAGGACACTCTCACCAACTGGAAGTTCTCATAGGTTGGGGGAAATACCTCCCTACAGTAAATTTCAAAGTCTTGCCCTCTAACCATCCACATCTCTCTTGATCTCTCCCAGGATGCTGCTGGGAAAGCCCACCCAGCAGCCTTGTATATGGCCCAAAGTGTCTTGCCCATGCAGATTCACAGGGGTATATCTAGATTGGAATCACTAATCTGGGAGATTGGTCCATCATCATCAGGTTGTGTTGGTTGAAAATGTCAATTCATGCCTGGTGAAGTGGGTAGATGGGTCCCATGTAAAGCCAGAGATGTTGCCCATGAATGACTTTGACTTGGGAGTAGAGAGGAGGGATGGTTGAAATATTGGGGAGGTGATGTGTTGTGTTGAACCATGTGCTCCAATATCTTGGATCAGGATAGTCCTCCATTAGGGTCACTCTTGCTGCAGGAATAGAGTAGTTGTAGATCCTCTCCCAGTTGATGGCTTTGAAGGCATCATCTTCAAGCTGCCTCGTCAGAATCAGATCCAGCCTCCTTGAAGCATACTCTATGAGTTGGCCTTGGGCCACCTGCTGCATGTGCTGCATCTGTGCTTCCTGTGTCATTGCAGCAAAGAGCACTGCAGGGGGAGAGGCTACTCGACTGGCTTCTATTCCCCACATCTCCTGATCTGGCTGGCTGAACCTGTTGATCTCTGATGCTTCCTCCAGAGTGAGGTCCCATGCATTCATTTGCCTCCTCCCCTGTGGGAATTCAGGTGAGGAGTTGAACTGCAGGTAAGCTAGGAGCTGTGAGTGGGACTGTATGGGTTCTGAGACTGAATGAACTACTACTCTGACTTGATTCAGAAATGAGTGCCAGAGGGGAGTCAGAGGGACCAGTTGGGCTATAGGCAGGACTGGTGAGGGTAGATGAAGTGGTGGAATTTTGGGCAGGCAGGACAATGATGCCACAGGATGCTGAGATCTGGGCTCACGACTCAGACCACATTGTCAGTGAAATCTTGAAGGAATGGTGAGAGGGACATTGTTGCTGCTAGAGTCTGTTGAGGGGTGAGGGTTTCTGCTTAGAAATTCCCAAGCTAATCACATGGCTGATGTCAAAATATTGTCAGGAGTTCCCCTCTGAGCATTCATGTGAGCACTGCTTACTGATTCAGGTGATGGTTCTTGGTTGTGTGGGACCAAGATAACAGTTAAATAACTAACACTGATGTTACCGTCTGGTGAATTGGAAAGTCTTATGATGTCTCTCTCACCATGATGGTGGATTTCTCTGAGTTCTAGACCTCCTTGACACACAGGGCAAGGGATTTGGAATGGGATTCCTGGAGTGTACTCTGTTTCATCAACAGGTCTAGGCCTTGTTTCGGAATATCTCACTGGTGGTGGAAAAGGGTTTCTTGGTCTTTGATAGACTGGGGTGGCAGGCCTCAGTGGCACAAACAGTGTGTGCCCAGCAGAAGCTTGAGTCCTTGGGGTTCTCACTCTGTTTATATTTGGAGTGGGTGGTGGCACAAAAGGGTTGGTATGCAAAGTAGACTGTTGACTTACTGTTCAATCTGTGTACGATATGTTCAGTACACAGTCAAAGTAAGTCATGGTTAGATAAAGAGTCTCTTGGTAGAGACAAAGGTTAACAGAGCCACCAAAAAAGTGAATTATACAATGGTTATTGTTGTTGATGACATATAACCCATTATGGAATATTTGATACAAGATCATCAAACATTCAAAGACCAAATGGATGAACGTTGTCCAAATCCACACATCTTGCGAGACTGTGGAAGGCATTGTGTATGAAGATGAACTCCACTGTCTAGGCAGATAAGAGGTTTCAATGAAAGTGAAACTTTGCAAATATAAACTCCACTTGGTTGCCTAAGTGGGCTCATAACCTTTCAAGAATGAAGGTACTCTATGTACTACTCAAATGTGAAGGGACAGAGGAATCTCTCAAGTGGGAATACTCACTTGGTAGATGTGTGGGGACTGTTCAGGTCTCACTAGAGAGGAATGTACCTTGTATTCCACTCTCTTAGTGAGAGTGGGTAGGGGAATTCAGTCCCCTTTATATACATGAATACTGTATGTACTTGTTTGTACTATTCTACAGTATTCTATCCAATAAGATTACTAGTTCTATTTCAAATGAATAGTGTAAGCTGTTATGTAAGCATGAAGAATGTTCTACAACATTCTATGAGGTTCTATCAGATATGGATTAATCCCATTGATCCTATTTGATCCTTTCTGGTCTAGACTCTGATCCTAATTGATCTGATGTCATGTGATTGATCATGTGACCATTAGTCATGCTACATTCTCAACAGGTGTTGTGTCTTCCCCTTGAATATGATATGGATGTACAGGCTGGTATTCCTGCTGTGCTATGTGCACTCCACAACTTCATGCAACTCCTTGATCCTGCTGTCTTTTTCTCACCTGAATTCCAAGCCAAACGCCTGGAAAACTTACTTGATGATGATGGAGATATCCCACCTGATGGCATGCTGATTATGGAACTGGTTAGCCCACAAGAGTGTTGCTAAGCGGAGGAACAGCAGGATCATATTGCAACTGCCATGTGGGTAGAGTACCAGCAGGAAATGGTGGAAAGGGGGATACAACTACCAGAATAGTCTGATTACATCATCAATATGCATATGTACCATCATGTGGCTCTCACATGCTGCAGATCCTCCAGCATTTCAGCAGCCCATGCTTTGCATGAAGTTGGATTGAACTTGACAAAAAATTTGAGCATCATTTTGTATGTCAGATTGGATAGGTAGTTCATGAGTCTGGCAGTGGCCTGCAGTGCAAGCTGGCACGACATGAGGAGGTCAGCAGCCTGGTCACCATACTCATTGCTAGATGTGGTGACCCCAGAGTTTGAAGGAGGAGCAGGAGGGGCAGGAAGAGTGGGAGGAGCAGGAGCTGTAATAGTGGGGCCAGAAGTGGAGGGAAGATGCAACTGCAAGAAATTGGTCAGATTGAGGGAGTTGGGATCAATATTATCAATGAATGCTGAAAGCTTGCTCAGTGATTGGGTGATGGATGCTTCTGTTTGCTCCTTCTCTCATGCTTGCAATTGACAGTGTCATTTCTGTATGGTACTGATCTCCGATGTTGGTTGGGAGGCCAAACTGCTGCTCACCTTCTGCTTCTGGCTGGTACCCATCATGGAGGTAGATGTGGCAGAGGAGGCTGGACAAGTGAGATATGTCAAGGGAGTGGAAGGAGGCATTGTATTTGGATCAGTAACAGCACCAGACTGCTCTACATTCATTGGTGAGGATGCCAAATTGGTGGTGATTGCACATATGCCAATGACAGAGGAATTGATATTGGTCGAGTCGAGCTGAACCCCACCAACAGAGGGGCGGGCACTGCCAGTTTGCCCCTGGTGGGATTTTGCTGGATGAAAGATGTGGGTCCACTTTGGAACAGCAGAGACAAGTAGCAACATGTCTGACCAATATGACCATGGGGTGTTGGCATTTTGCTTGTACCCTTGTGGCCCTGAAAATGCAGTGAAGTCATCAATAAATGTGGAAGGAGTGTGCTTACCATGCAAAACGACTGCCATGCAACCATCATGTGTTCATCAACTTCAGCTCCATGAGCCTCATCCCAGTGAAAACCTGATGCTGATCTAATCTCCTGAACAACAGTGTAGTCGGCCTTGAGCTACATGGAAATCAGTACTGTTTATACCATTCAAATCAATGGAATCAATGGAAACTAATATGTACATTCTTCCACTTCTGCTGATATGATGGTGACATTTTTGGTACCTGTTGTGATGGGAATTTGTAGTTGATTTCTATCACAGCTTTATTGAACATTTCTTCCTTTGAAATTATTATTGCCAGCAGAGCCATGGTGAGTGAGAAGTATTTGGATAAGCTTGGTCATTTCTTCAGTGGTCCATGTCATCTGTGGAGTTGCATGCTTGTTCCTCGTCCTTGCTCTTCCCTTTCTCTTGGACTTCTTCACAGGATTGATAATCTGTGAATCAAGAGACAAAGACTCCTGATCAGACTTGCCACTTGATCCAGATCCTGTCTGGGTTGCTGGCATGGTAAGGATATGACATTGGAGACTGATGAGTATACCACTCTACCTTGCCAGAGGCTGCCAAAGAAGGAAAGTGCTTACACAGCTTTCTGGATGTGGAACTCAGCGAGCCTGAACATAGCTGAAGGTAAGATTGAGCAGCCAAACATAGCTGAATTCTCAGTTTGTTGTAAACAGGCCCTTACCAACATTTTCAACTCAGACAATGAGAAAAAATGGTTTTGCAACAAGAACAATACCCCAATGGAACTACCCATCATGGAACTCCTTCACAATGTCAAGACACGTTGAGATTCAGTTTACTACATGATCAATCATCTGTGCATTCTGAAACAAGTAAGTAAACTTTCATCCCTCATGAGTCTTGATTCACTTTCTGACTTCTGTTTACAGGCACTAAATTACTTCTTCTTGGCTCCACTGAACAAAGACATTGCAGATAAGCAGTTGTCTGAGATGGATTGGCAGGTGTTGGAGGATCTGGAAGTGGTTCTTGAGGTAAGCAGCCTTCATCTCATACCCTGTAATGTAGTTGTTTACCACAGCTCATACTATAGTTCCCCCATTCTGTGCAACAACACATGTCGGGGGAGAATTTGCCATTGCTCTCACATGCTGTACCATCCATTGAAGGTCTCATGGTCCAATGGGAACAACTTTCTGCAAGCAAACCTCATCTCGCTCCATACATCAACATCAGCCTAGAATATGCAACTGTTGCATGGGAGAGACAAATGCATATGCAATAGTGATGTGTAAGTAACTTCCAATCATAATCTTAGCATGAAATCATGCAGCAGACAGTTGTTGACCCAAGCATCCATCTCATGTGGATTGAGTCAAATTGGTCACAAAAGGAGGTTTGAGAAGTAAAGCAAGTTGTACTACAAATGGTATGTTTGACTCATGTGTGATGGTATATCTAACACCAATGCTTGATACAGATGACTGACCTCAGGGCAACCACCAATGTTGATTCCAGAGAACTAGGTTCATCCCAGCACACTCAGCCTCCCAATCGCCCAATGGTCCCTTATAGCAAACTTGCATCATGATACCACCTACCAGCTATGCACACGCAACATTCAGCAACTGGCATCCAAACAGTCAAACAAGAACTTGCATCATATGTACACAAGCACATCATGCTCTACTGAAGGCATTGATCCACTTATGTTCTGGGCAATAAGTCTGGTCCATACATACACCTCAAAGCTCACATTGATACTTTGCAGGGCTCTCAGACAATATACCCAACACTTTACTATATCACAACAGACTACTTACCCATCCAGGCATCAGCCATTCCATGTGAACATGTCTTCTCATCCTCAGCAGAGACAATGACCAAATGCCACAACCAAATCAGTTCAATCTTGTTGGAAGCACTGCAAATGCTCAAGTTCCTCCTCAAAAAGGAACAACTCAACTTCATGCAGGGCTGGGTGATCTTGCAAGCAGATATGTTGGTTGATGTCAGTGATGATGATATACTTGGTATGATTGTGGAGACAAATCATACCTCAACCAAACTGGCAGTGCAGTCAGTATTGAATGATATCATGTATTTCATTGGTGATGAAGAGGGTGATGAACTTCCAGAGGTACCTGATGTATACTGATTTTGTAGTATACTCATACTTTCTTTTTGCTTCTACTTGTACAATGTATTACTATGTTCCATACTCTTCATGTGATGGGGCAGGTGCAACTGGGTGCAACTAGGTGGCTGACTCTGACAGTTGACTCATGAGAACTCTTCACCAGCAAAGCTTTCATCCAAATACTACCTTCTGGCCAAGCACTGTCTACCTACAGTATGGAGTCTCATTCATATTGTGAGTATCTTGATCACCATTGTCTTAATACCTAAAGAAAAGGATGCATTCATGACCTTCAGATGACATTCAACTACTATGCTTCATATAATGACCAAGTTGTGTGCACATCTATGTCCAAGACCTGCCCACAGGTACCCCCAGTTCCAACATCCAAACCACCACCTACCTCCCTGTCATCTGTGATTCCCATCCCACTCATGACACATTTAACCTTGACCTCACTGGGTTCCATTTTGTGGCCTTGCCAAGCACTGAAAAGGTGTTTGACGATGAGGAGCACCTCAAGTGAGGGCACCTCCCAAGATCAAGGCAATCTTGAAGCACATGCTGGCATGAAGTGAGTCTTTATTTTTGATCACACAATCAGGCAGTTGAAGGACAGAGTGGCCCAAGGCAAGGCCCCAATTCATAATTCAGTGGTGAGTGCTTCCACACCCCAGGTCCAGTCTGCCAAGTATACCTTCATCACTGAGAAATAGCATCATCTCCTTGCCATACAGCAACATAATTACAATGACCTCAAATACATGTCAAGCAGTGCTTGGAAATGCATTTCGGATTGCTGCATCCCATGCTGAGGCATCAAAAGGTACTTGGCAATCTATGGCGAACATTGAGTCATGACAATCATCCATGCTTTTCATACACCAACTTCCCTCATAAAGTTTGAGTAAGGTATGGTGACAGAGATGAAAAGGTCACAGAAAATGTGGTGAGGTGGATGGAGCAGATGATGGGCAAGGATCGATATGATGTCAATTTTGTTAAATGTGCTGATCATGCCCTAGGGCAAACCTCATTATGTTAGTCAGGACATAGTTCTACATAGTCATATGTCCTCCATGTATGCAAACTTCGGTTTCACAATGGAATGCATGTTGAAGAGCTTTGCCAGTTACCAGCCACACCCTAATTTGCTTCCAAAACAGCTTAGCTGGCTATTAGCTGATAGTCCTGGCTTGAGCCAGTGTGATGGAGCCATGGCAGCCATAAGTCATGGCCCAACTGCCAGGTAACTAAGGAGTGCCTTGGCTAAGGTTAAAGCAGGTGGCAAGCCAAAGTCATGGCAACACTAGACCAAATCAAGGATAAGGGAATGACATCACCTACACAGTCCTGAATATCATCTTTCCAAACTGCACAATGCAGTAGGTGCATGCCAGTCCCTGGGGGGTTTGATGTCCATGCTAAGGAATGACATCAAAATGCTAAACATAGGCAAGGAAATCATTTGAGTTAATGACTCAGAATGTCATCCACAATTGGACACTGAATGGCCTGAGCATGGTGTGAGAATGTAATAAATAGGTAATATGTTCACGACTTACCTTCCAAGCCCTATTTTGGCCAAGAGCTCTCCAGTCTGTTGTTGATGATAACAGTATCATATAGACCATAGGGGTTGTCAGCAGAGGGAGGAACTGCCCATAGCATCTGTGGTGCATCTGAAACCTGTTCATGGTAACACATCTGTTAAACCTGGAGCTTGTACCATATTTGCAGTCATTTAAAAGGTAAGTGAACATTCTCACTGCAGATTCTGGCCCTGGGAATGGTGTACAGCAATGATCACTTGACACGGAAGAGGTATGCTTGAAGAGCAGGGCAAAAGTCAAGAAGGCTAAATCTGATGGCAGCCTTGTCTATGCTCAGTCACAACGAGGGTTTCAGCAAAAGGTGAAAACCAGAGGTAGTGGTATGAAAAGTATGGCGAGGCTGGGGGGTGTTGGGGAAGTTGCCACAAGATAGAGTGTTTGCCCTTTCAAAGTAGTTGGCTGGAGAAAAGGGTGCAAGGCCTAGGTGATCAATAAGAGGGGCATCCTTAGGGTCTGGTTTGTGTTTGTCATCCTGGTTGAACATTCTATCATTGTCACCATCATCTAGTTCGAAGGGACCTTTTGCTACAGTGTTCCTCTTCAAATAGGTGGTGATGTTGAACTGTAAGCATTTCTCAGAATGATTGAGATGGTGGACGATTTGAGTATAGTAATCTTGGTTGTTTCTGGCATGAGCAGGTACTTTGATTTCTTGGATGTGCATATGTTCCATAGGATCTGCCAACCATTGCATTATGGGGCCAGAGTGTTGAATATCAGGCATGATGCTTTGAAGCAGCTCTAGCTTTGGGATTCTCCAGTTGTCCTTTCACCCACCAGCAAGAATGATGGTGTCTTTGTAATCATGAAACTCTTGCAAGGTGTTGGAAATCTTGATAAGCATATCATCAGTAAAACTTGGGGCTTGTGCAAGGTATCTGAAATCAGTAAGGGCTCGAATAGCCATCAGGAATTGACTGGGGACTGCACCAGCAATAATGCCAATGAGATAGCATTGCATGGTGTGATGGTCCTGACTGGTGACCTGCTTGAGCCTCGAGATACCCTCTTCAAATGACCAGTAACCCATGGTCATTTGAATTAATGAGAACCAGAAATCTATCTCTTGTCCCCCAATGATGGCAATACACCATTGAGTATCATGGTCCCAGCAAAAACAGTGGAAGTGATGGAGGCATTCTGTGTGAAGGAAGTATGAGAGGCAAGAGCATATCCAATCCCTTCAGAATGGTTCTAGAATGCTGTTTAGCCCAAGTTCCTTGATCAATTTCAAGAATATCTTATAATCAGGCAGGTCATGCTTCAAAAGCATGATTTGAATGGTGGAGAGAGTGGCCAATGTCATGTGAGGGGCATGACAAAATGGATTGCTGAAGTTCTTTGATATAGCTGTCATAACAGGGGATGCCTGTGGACCCATGCCTGCGAGGAGGCATTGCTCAGGGGTATCTGCGATCCACACCACAAGTGAAGTGTAGCAATAATGAAGATTTCCTACCAGGTCACTCATCATGACACTGATGGCAGCAGTGATCTTCAGAGGCCACAAAATCAAGTCTAGCAAGCGGTGGAAAAGGCAATCTTGCATTAAACCTTGTACACAGGGATTCTTGTGAATAAACCTGATGACCAGGAAGAGAGCAAGTAGCAAGTAACCACGAAGAGATGTTTTACCACAAATCTTTGTGTCGATGTTTGCAAGGCTGATGAGTACTGGATGCACTACACAGTTTCCACTCATGACCGAAATGTTGGTCCTGTTGGAAGAAAGTACAACCCCTGAAACTGTGCTGCTGGATGGAATGTCACTCTAGACTAGGTTAGACTTGGTGTTGGTACAAGTAATAAAAGACTTACCTGTAACTCCCAAGCATGATTGCTACTCATCCAGTCATCATAAATATGATATATGTTTGCGGTGGATGTCCAGACTTTCCAAGGAACAAAGTTTATGTATGGTGCAAGTAGTGGGTGACTTAGAAGTGCTTGAAGACACTCAAGTGGTTATTGATAGAACACCCAGACAGTATTCTTTGTCTGGCCTTCAGGTTGGATACTCTCACACAGCCAAGTGGGTCCAGGTGGTAGTGTTTCAGCATGAGTGCATAGCTGTTTTCCTGTTTGAAAGGAGAGTGGTATCTGTTTGAGCTGGGATGCAGTAAAATTCAGCACTGCAAACAGGCTGAGATATGTAATACATATGATGTCCAACATCAACAAATCACTTTTGTCTGGATAGTACTGTACAGTACTGCACAGTGTCACAGCACCCACAGCCTGGTCCATACTGGACTTCCCTGTCCAGTCCTGTCCAGCTACAATATCTTTGTAGCTTTCTATAAAACAGGCTTGCTTGTGTAGATCTCTGTGGATCTTTGTGGATCTCTGTAAAACTAGTCAAGATGAGCCAACAATACAACCAAATGGGATTGGATAATCATCAGAACACTCAATGACATAATAGATTAGATTAATGACATCATAATATTGCAATCAAAAAAAACATGACATAACTATTACTAATCTAGTACCACCTGCAAATGCTTGTGCCACCTAACTGTGTTGTCAATGCAAGGTGGTAGGTGTACTGCTACACATCCCTGCACATGTCACCATCATCACATGGTGGTGGTGGCATGCCAGGTCATCATTGTTGTGTGGCAGTTGCAGTGGTGGTGACACCATTGGGTCACTGTATCACCTGCCACATCATTGCTGTTGATGTGGTGGACATGCCATTGCATGTCCTTGCCTGCATTGTTGTCATTGTGTGATGATCATGTCATGCCATCCACCCACTGCATATGCCACCCTCATGTGGTGGTATGCCAGGTCATTGTTGTCATGTGGTGGTTGCAGGTGGTGGTGATGCACCATTGGGTCACCATCAATCACCTGCCACATCATCATCATCATTGTCATCATCACACCATGCCATCCACCTGGCCATACTGCCCACCACATTGTTGCCATTGAGGTGCTGGGCGTGCTGTTGCACATCCTCACCTTAGTGTTGCCACAGCTTCAGCTCATAGCCAACTTGAGTCGTAGCCAAGCCATCAGCTCATTGACATAGAGCCAAGCCACTGGCTCTGGGAGTCATCAGCTCCACTCTATCAGCTTAGCCAGCCAAGTCAGCTTTGAGTTGACTTGAGCTGTTGAGCCATTACCAATACATTTAAATGTACTTATTACTATGTACTACAATAGAAAATATGCTAAAATCCATGCACTCGACAATGCCCAAGCATGAGGGTGACAACAACATCGATAGCAACAATGTTATAAAGATAGTTTGTTGCTTAAGGATGTTGGCAGCATGATAGGGGTGCAATGTGTTTGTCCCTAAAGAGGTTCTGAAGGGGAGAGATGCAGAGGAGGTAGAGAGGAGAGGCATTCCCAGCAGGAGAAAGGTGTTCCAGGAGCATCCAGAACAATCCACTCAAAAGCGGATAAATCAGAAGAAGCAGAGGAGGCAGAGATGATGGCGATGGCGATGGCAAGATGTTACAAAGTACAGAATACGAAGTACAAGGCGATGGATGTAGGTGGAGATGATTTCTGAGCAAGTGATGCAAGATGATTGAGTCCAAGTTCAATAGATTGTTTGAAACACTAACAACAATCCTTTATAGTCCAGGCATACCCAAGACTTAAGATCAAAGTAGTGTAAGGAAAGGTATAGGAAAGGTTGGATAAAGCATAAGAACATGTAGGAGTGCATACAAATGAGTAGAAACAAAGTCCAAAACAATGTCAACAAGTCCGACGAAAAGCAGAAGCAGAAGTCAATGCAGATATGTGTGGGATAGTGTGGAAGGATAGCAGAAGAATGCAGAATGTACTTGACAATGAAGAGCAAAGTGGAGTGTATGATAGACATCCTAGGGAGCAGTCACTGGCATAGGAATAACCAGATACAAGCCTAGGGAACTGTAGTTCCCTACAATGTGATGCCATGCCATCATTGTCGTTGTTGCATGTGACTGAGGGGCAGGGGTGAAATAGGTGAGATGGTGGCCAGCGGCAATGTCGGCAGGAGCACGAGACAGCAACAACAATGACAATGGCAACAACACCAACAATGATGGTGCAATGACCATGGTATCACAGTCATTGCACCATTGTTGTTGTTGTTGCATGGGACAAGGGCAGAGGTGAGATGGTGGCAGGCGGCAAAATGGTTGAGGGAGGCAAGGGCATGGGCAGTGGCGAGATGAGCAAGACAGTGTCAGGCAGTGATGGTTGATGGAGGGCAGGACCATGGGGTGGCAATGACCACAACAATGATGATAACATGACAGCCGTGGTATCACAATCATCATGCTGTCATCATTGTTGTTGCATGAGACAAGGGGCAGGGGCGAAACTGGTGAGTTGGCTGCAGGCAGCAAGATAGTCGAGGGAGGGGCAAGAGCAGAGGCGGTGACTATGCCAATGACAATGTGACGACCATGATGCCATGGTCGTCACGCTGTTGTTGTCATTGTCATTGTTGTTGTGTGAGTTGAGGGGTGTGGGTGAGAGGAGCGAGATGGTGGTAGGCACTGTGAGGTGGTCGAATGCGCTCGGTAGCCAGGCATGAGGACAAAAACGACACCAAAAATGACAATGTGATGACTGTGGTATGATGGTTGCCACACTGCTGTTGTCATTGTTGTTTCGTGTGAGACGAGGGGTTGGGGCAAATCGAGTGAGACAATGGTAGGCAGTGATGGTGTCGAACAGGGAGTGCAAACAACAATAATGACAGTGTGATGACCATGGTATCATGGTCGTTGTGCCATTGTTGTTGTTGTCACATGGGATGAGGTGTGGAGGTGGAACAGGCGAGGTGGTGGTGGCAGTGAGATGGTTGAGGGGAGGAGCAGGAGCAGGAGGCAATGGCAACAATGATGACGATGACATGACAGTCATTGGGCCATCATTGTCATTGTCATGTGAGACAGCAGTAGGCAACAATGTCAGGGGTTGTCATGTGAGATGAGGGATGGGGATGAAATGGGGGCAGGTGGTGTGGAGCACAAGGCAGAGGCAACAACAACAACAATGATGTGACAATTGTTGTGCTGTTGTTGTTGTTGCATGAGATGAGGGGTGGGGCGAAATGGACAAGGTGGCAGCAGGTGGCCTGAGGGTCAAGGGAGGGCGGCAAAGGTTGAGGGCAAGAGCACAAGGCAGCGAATACAACAATGGCAACGTGACAACCATGGTATCATGGTTGTTGCGCCCCCATTGCATCAGTAAATATACACTGATCTTTATCTGGCTTTTGTAGTCCTTATTTTGCCTAATTTGGCTCATGGCATCATGTTAGCACCACAAGTTAATTAAGCTGAATAGCCAAGATCTAAGAACAGTCGACATGTCTTTACTACCTTATTCAACTTTGACTAATTTCATGATTAGCCACTTCAGACACACAAGATAAAATAGCAAATTTAGATGTATTGGTAAAATTAATGGAATAGTACAGTATTGGTACGTTCTACTACCATTCGTTGTGAAGGTCCTGCCCCACCGAAATTAGCTTCTTCTGGTTGAACGGCGTGTCCCCCTCCGCATCGCCTGATCCAAGGTGGTGGGCAGGATGGTCTGGGGTGTGAGAGAAATTCCATGTCGATATTGTTCGCTCGCGGCAGGTGCGCACGTTGGGGTGAAAATTTGGCTTGCATGCATCTCCCAGATGCTGTTGGAGGCTACCTGGCAGACTTGTAGCCGGAGAGGTAAATGAGAGGGACAGGGAGTGCTACATCCTTGGATGCCATCGACGACTCTTGGGAAGGGTTGCAGCATGAGTTAATTCCGCCAGTGGAGGATGAGTGGGAGGTGGTACGGGGGGTGGTGGTTCAGTCTGAGGTAAGGAATGTGCAACGCTTGGCTATCGATGAAACACATCAGTGAGCAATGATCGAAAGTAATAAGTGCTTACCGGGGTTCAGTGAGTATCTTGACGCTGGAACCACTTGCCGTCCTCGCCTGGCACTGCCTGTGCGCTGCCTCCTCCCACGCCGACGCCAGGCTCCATGCCTGGCCCCACCTCTGCTGCCCCGCGCTCAGGATGGTTCATGCCCGGCGTCATCAGTGGCGTGGCATGCATGGCCGTCGTGCTTGTATTCGTGTTCATGTTCACGTTCGTGTTCGTGGTCCCCCCATCATTGTTGTTGCCATTGGCAACACCTCACCCCCCTCTGAATCAAACGAGTCCGAGGACGCCATCGAGAACACGTGCGCCGTGAGCGGCGACTCAGTTCCACTGATTCCATTTGTGCGGTTTGGTCAGTGCATCAGTAAACTACCAAAACCTTCACAATGATTTCCATGACCATGCTCTTGTGACAGCTGTTCCCAGCAAGCACAAGTGTGACAGAGCCACAGAGTTTCTTTGGCAAGAACCCAAGTATTTCTACAA
>JBBPMV010000386.1:0-10087 GCA_038090495.1 Heimioporus retisporus | reverse complement strand
GGGGCTGCCCCAGCTCTCAAAGCTCTTTTGGCGTGAGTCCCGCCTGGGCATGTCACTAAAACAAACTGATATCCCACAGGAGAAAGAAGGATTTCCAGGCCAACAATCCTGGCGTTACTGCAGCGTCATCTTCGTTACATGTTTTCCCCGAAATACTCTTTCAAGATATCGAAGAAAGTACGAACATTGTCACTTGCGCGGTCGAGGTATTTCTATTTTCCTTGCAATTATCCGCACATTAACGATGCTGCTGGTAGTTGCTGCACGTCGATCTTGACTCGGGCGAGGGGCATTTTATCTATGCCACTGACTATACATACAACCCGGACTTGCCAACCGCCGTTTCCTCGGCCGAGTGGGCGCGTAATCTCGAGCATCGTGTGATGAGGATACGGTTGGACGACGCTCAAGCAAAGATTTCGTCGGACGTCCGGGCTGGTTCTATGTACACCCTGCAAAATGTGCGCGTCAAGCGTTTGAATGGAGCTGGCGTACTATACGGGTCTTTGGGCGGGAACGATCCGCTCATCGTTCCCTTGGACGAGTCGTCGCTCCAAGCGCAAACATTGCAAAGGTGGGTCCATCTGATCTGTTTTTGTCTGCTTTTGTTCAATCGCCCGTAGCAACAAGGACAAGTGGAAAAGAGAAAATATGCTGAACTCTTCGACGCCCTCGGACGGCCCGCATCAGGAGCCCGATGGGCAGGGTCAGGGGGAGCCATCGTCGACCCCACCCGACATTCTCGGTACAACCACGTTGGAGGAAGCGCTCGCATGGCCCGCTCCGGCCGAGTTCAAGGTGCGCGCGCGCGCCGTGGATTTCTATCCCTTTGCGCTGGAGGACGCGTGTGCGCTGCGGTGTACGAAATGCGGCGCGAGGTACGGGTTGTCGGTCTCTGTTTTTTTTTTTTTTTTTTTTCGAATCGCTCACGGAAGCTGATCCGTGATGTGCTGCCAGCCCGCCGCCTTCGTTTCAGCGGTGTCCGCGGTGCGACGATATGACGAAGACCCATTGCGAATGGGTTTTCAATTTTCACGTGTTGCTGCGGGACGAACGGGAGAATGAACTGATGGCATCCCTGTCTGGGAAAGAGGTACGTTTGTTCGTTCGCGCGAGCCTGACGATGCTAGATAGATGTATATTTATATATTTAGTGCCTGTTTTTGCGAGACGTCGCTCCGGCCGACTTTCGGTGCGACCGAGACGCGTTTCGCAAGTTTTTGGACAAGGTCAACCCGGTGTTGGGCAATCTGAAGGAGGTGCATGCAGTTTGGTCGGAGCACGAGGACAAGGCGGTCGAATCGCCAGTGTTGACGGTCACGCTCGAAAGTTGGAACGTACACGGCCATGAAGAGAAGGGGTACAGTCTGGTGGACTGTCACATCGGCGCCTGAGGTCCTTGATCCGAGATGTATTCTTTTTTTTTTTTTTTTTTTTCTATGTAAGACACTAATCGTACTTTAGCCGATGCAGATGTTTGTCGAGCACAATATATTCTGTGTATAACCAAACTAGGCGTGTTCTGATGATGTAAGATGTCATACTCGTTAGGAGTCAGATCGAGTGGTTTGAACAATGGAATTCGATAAAACCCTCTCACACTTCGTGGGCGTCGGAGAAGGGACAGCATGGTACGGATTATCGTCGGAGGGGGTGCACCTGGATTTAGTGTGGACCCAAATAGAGCGGGGACGGTAGGCGTACCTTGTCCTCACGCTGATCTGTTGGATGGGACAGGTGACCGAACATCGCGGCCCGGATATCACTCAGTGGGATGACTTTTTTGTCTGTTAATAGGTACAACAGGGAATCTCTACAACGCCTTTTCCAAGGCAATCAATTCCTCCAACTTTTGAAAGTAAGGGCCGTTCAATTGTTGAGGCGTTGCGGATTGGAGGGGAGCCCTGACGACGAGACTCCCGTATCCCCAGTGTTTGGAGATGAGGGCCTTGATGCCACCAATGCCACCAATCTTCTTGGTTGCATAATCGCCCTGGCCCAACAGAGCCTGCAGCTCCATAGCCTGTTTGATGTCGTTCTCCAGGTAGAGTTGGTACAACTTGGCGTGGAGCTTGGGAACGATGTTGGGAAGGGCAGCGATGGCGCCTGCGCTGCCAGACAAGAGGCCCTGAAGGAGGACCTCTGAAACACCGGCAAGGGTAGCAAACTGGGAGGACGGTTTGGCGGAAGTGAGACGGTGGAGCTTTCCGATGTTGCCGCAGGAGAGCTTCGTGCCGACGATGTTGGGGTGGTCGGAGAGCTCGAGGATGACGTCAGAGTCGAGATCGAGACCCGCGGTGACGGTGGGGAAGTTGTAGATGAGATACGGGAGGGGAGAGTGCGTGGCGACCTGAGGAGAGATGAGAGACGGAACCCGATACGAGATGAACATGCATACGTCACGATGGAACGCGAGGATGGCATCCTTGGTCATCTGGGCGGGCCACACGGATGGGGTCAGGACGAGGACGTAGGCAGCGCCAGCGTCCTTGGCGTCCGAGCAGAGCTTCTTGGACTCTCTCGCGGACTGGGCACCACAGCCGGCGATGATGACGACGTTGCGGAAGCCGTGCTCGTCGAGGGTCCGGCGAGTGAGTGCAATGGCCTGCTTGCGCTCGTCATGGGAGAGGTGCTGGGCCTCGCCGTTGCTCCCTTGCACGACGATGCCGGTGACGCCGCCCTTTGGACGATGAGAAGAGGGAAAGACGGAGCAGATATGGGACCCACCCGAGCGAGACGGAGGACGTGGGCTGTTATGGCCTGGACGTCAAAGTCCTCGTTCTGGTCAAAGAAGAGGACTGCGGGGACGTAGATGCCTGGCGGGGGAGGAAGAGCCATATCGATGCTGGTGATGCATAGCGGGTGTTGGCAAGTTATAAGTAGTCGGTTGTAATTAGGACTTTCATGTTCATGTGACGATGATGATGTCCCTCGCCCGGCCAGTTCGTGTCCGTCTCCCCAACGTTCGACGTCTCCACGCTCGGGCCATCTCGTACGCGTCCATTCCACGCTTCGTGGCCCGTGCGTTCCGCGTACCCGTCGCCGGCGTCACCATCGGCGCAGGCGGGTTTGGCTATGCCAACTACAAGTTCGAAGGTGCGCCCACCGTCCGTCCGTCCAGCCCCGCCGTGCCCAACACGAACCCAGAGCTGCGCAAGACGACCGCTGGCTGGATCTCGTCCGCGCAGGACGTCGCCACCGACCTGTTCGACTCGGCCTCGGACAGCTTCAAGGTCGTCTCTGCACGCGTGTCCGCAGTGAAGCTCCCCGACATCGAAACACCCCAGTTTCTCAAGGACCTCTTTTCTTCGGACAGCTCTGGCGACGGCTCTCAGGACTCGGGGAACCCGCGCAACAGGTCTCCACAAGAGAATGCCGCCATCGCTGCCCTCGTCGCCGCGACGTTGTCCGCTCCCTCCGACTCCTCCAATGGCCCCGACCCGAGGCAAAACGGGCTCATGCATCTCACCAAGAAGCTCATCGAAATAAGATCCATGCTGCTCAGCATCGACCAGAGCGACAGTCTCAAACTGCCCAGCATAGTCGTCATCGGCAGCCAGAGCTCAGGCAAGAGTTCCGTCCTCGAGGCCATCGTCGGTCACGAATTCCTACCCAAGTCCGTCTTTTCAGCTATTTTTATCCTCGCCTACTCACCGTCCCCCTCCAGGGGCAACAACATGGTCACGAGACGGCCCATCGAGCTCACCCTCATACACACGCCCCCAAACGCCAACGGCGAGCCCCCAGAAGAATACGGAGAATTCCCGGCACTCGGTCTCGGTAAAATCACCAACTTTGCCCACATACAACGAACCCTTGCCGACTTGAACCTCGCCGTACCCTCTTCCGAGGCCGTCTCAAGCGAGCCTATCGACCTCCGCATATACAGCCCCCATGTTCCCGACCTCACCCTCATCGACTTGCCCGGCTACATTCAGATCGCTTCCATGGACCAGCCAGATTTCCTCAAAGACAAGATCGCCCAACTTTGTGAAAGGTACATCCGTGAACCAAACATCATCCTTGCCGTTTGTGCCGCAGACGTCGATCTCGCCAACTCCCCTGCTCTCCGTGCAAGTCGCAAGGTGGACCCATTAGGTCTGCGCACCATCGGTGTCATCACCAAGATGGACCTCGTCCCTCCGGAAAACGGCGTTTCCATTCTGCAGGGGAACCGCTATCCTCTCCACCTTGGTTATGTCGGCGTCGTCGCCAAGTCTGCCAAAAAGTCGTCTTCGCCTTCCAACAGCGCCCTCGTCAAACGGAACGAAGACGATTATTTCAGCACCCACAGAGAACACTTTGGCGCGTCTTCCTCTCTGATGGTCGGCACCGACACCCTTCGACGTCGTCTCATGGAGGTCCTTGAATCCAGCATGGCCTCTTCCCTCCACGGCATCACCAACGCAGTCCAACTTGAGCTCGAGGAAGCCACCTATCAATTCAAGGTCCAGTACAACGACAGGCGGATCACAGCAGAGTCCTACGTCGCTGAAACCGTAGACACCCTCAAAGCCCGCTTCAAGGACCTCTCCTCCCAATTCCGCAAGCCCCAAGTACGCGCCAGACTCAAGACCATGCTCGACGACAAGGTCATGGACGTGCTCGAGCAACTCTACTGGTTCGACAAGCGCGCCCCAGAGCTTGGCACGCTCGGCACCGACCCAAGGGTGAAGTCCGGCGACGTGGACGCGTACTGGCGGCACAAGCTCGGGGCCGCCTCGTCGCTCCTCACCAAGTCGGGTGTCGGGCGGGACTCGACCTTGCTCGTTGCAGACGGGCTGAGGGCGCTCATCGACTCGATTGCAGTCGGGGAGCCATTCAATCACCATCCGCGTGCGGCGGAGCGCCTCGTGCAGTTTTCGCACATGATCTTGCGGGACCGCATCGGGTTGACGTCGGACCAGGTGGAGAACTGCATCAAGCCGTACAAGTACGAGGTCGACGTGGACGAGCGCGAGTGGGAGCAGGGACGTGGGCGCGCGTTGGACTTGTTCGAAAGGGAGGTGGTCATGTGTGAAGCCAAGCTCAAGGAGATTCGGAAAAAGGTGGGCGGGAGCAGACGGCTGAGCGGGTTGATGGGGTACGTCAAGGAGCTGGAGGTGCAAGCGCAGGAGAGAAAGAGCAAGCGGTTGGCTGGTGAGGACGAAGGACCGGTCGAGGAGCCCGAGTCGTATCGATACCCGCCTGCACAGATTTTGGACGGTGAGCAATACGGTGGGTCGCGCGAGCCCAGCACTGACGTGTGAACAGCGCGGCATGCGATGATGTACAACGATAGACTGGCCGTTCTGAAGCTTCGGCTCGCGGCGCTCAAGTCGAAACGGTGCAAGGGTGGCCCCGAGAACGACGTGCTGTGTCCCGAGGTGTTTCTCAACGTCGTGGCGGACAAGCTGGCTTCCACGTCGACGATGTTTATCAACATTGAGCTGCTCGATCACTTCTTTTACCAGGTTGGTCCTTTTTTTTTGTCACGCATTAGAGCTTCGTCTTTGAGACAGACCTTCTAGTTCCCGCGCGAGATCGACTCGCGGCTGATCTATGACCTGGACCGAAACGAGATTATCCAGTTTGCGCGAGAGAACCCAGTGATTCGGCGTCACCTAGAACTTCAAGATCGGAAAGACAAGCTCGAAGAGGTGAGCGAGCTCACCCTGGTTTCCTTGTCAGTGCTCACGCGCAGCCTCAGGTGATGAAACAGCTCAACAGCCTCTCGACGCTCCGACCTGATTCCCAGCCCGCTCCGAGACGACAGCGCGGACTGTTTGGCGGCATGTTGTGATCGTGCTTGTGTGTTCCCGGGTTTCGCTTTTCCCTTTTTACATCTTGTCTCATATATTCCCGGAAAACCACGCTCATTATCACACTTGCTTTATCGTCCAGACAATACAAATTTGGATTGTATAATAATATAAATCACCGCTCTAGATGGACAGAACGAAACGGTCACGCGTGCACCCAGAGCGTCCGAATAGATAGTCAACATTAAAGTTTCGCCTTGGGGCTGGTCATCTATGTAGGGGCATGTCAGAAAACGAACCGCGGCTGGCTGCCCGCGCGTGGACGGACGCACCTCGAGCACGCCCGCGAGCTTCGTTGCCAGCATGACGTTGCCCTTGGTCTTGAGTTTGCCCACCATGAACGCCTTTTGACCGTCGAGCTGAAACGAACGCGTGAGCGGTCGCTCGCGCAGAGAGAGAGAGAAGATAGAGACCGACCTCGCCGCTCGCGAGCTTGTCGAACGTGTCGTCGCTCATGAAGAGCGCCACGCCCGCCTTGGCGGGCGCACGCACGGGCCCGTCGTACACCGCCCCCGCGTCCTTGAGGTCGATCGTGTACACGCCCACCTTCTTCTGGGCGTTGGTGATGTGCAGCTCAAAGATGCCGTTCGTCTGTTAGTTCCACAAGCGCGGGGAGTGTGTGAGCTTGAGCTAGAGTTTGCGCGGCAGAGAGGCAATTCTTTTTTGCCTTTTTTACCTTTTTAATTTGGGCGGCCCGCTCGGCGTCGCTGAGGGCCTTGAACGTGGTGCTGACGGTGGCGAGAATCTTGGATGTCTCAAAGCAAGCGTTTGAGCCCAATCGGACAAGAAGCATCAAAAAACCGTGTCACCTTGAAATCGTCGACTGCTTTGACGTCCGACATGGCGGTTGGGCAGGTGAATGATGGGTGCACTGGTCTGAGTGATGATGCTATGATGGACAGCCAGATCGCGCGTGATATTTTATTACAGAACTCTCCACAAGTTGCGGGGAACCGGCCCGGGTATAGCCGGTAACCCCAACAGAAAAGAGCTCAGAGCAACTTCTGATCGTACCACGCGTGCTCCATCTCGACCGCCTCCTTGATCGTCTCGGACCGCCGCCAACCGTGTCCCTCCCCGTCGAACAGCCGGTATTTCACCCTGTCCTTGCCCCCGAGCGCAACGATCGTCTCCACGATCTTCTCGGCTTGCTCTGGAAGCACGATCTTGTCGTCCCCGCCTTGAAGCACCTGCACCAGACATGTTCGGCACGCTCCGACCGGCGAGACGATGAAACGGGAGACGTTACCAGGAGTGGCGTCACGATCCTCTTCGCGTGATTCACAGGACTGCATGCCGCGTATACCTCCGGAACCTCCTGGGGCGTTCCGCCGAGCAGCTTGTCCGTGTACCGCAGTTCAAACTTGTGCGTGAACTGGGTGAACGAGACCAGGTCCGAGATTCCGTACGATGATGCCGCTGCTTTGAAGAAGCCGGGCTCCGCCCCGATGGACACCGCGGCCAATGTCGTGTACCCGCCTGCAGAGCCGCCCCGGATGGCGACGCGCGCGCCATCGATGAGCGAATAGGGCGCGGCTGCGAGCATCTTGGGGGCATCTTGGCAGTCCTGGACATCAACGGTGCCCCAGTTTCCGGCTAGGCGAGATCTGAAACAGGATAAGAAGACGGATCAGACACAAGGGAGGGCAATCGCTTGCATATATTCCCGTCCGTAACCTGACGAGCCGCCGTAATTCACGTCCAACCTTGCTCCGACTAGCTTCAGTGCGAAAAATATCAAATCTATGACGGGTTCCTCACCAGGCGTAGCCGCGACTCGTGTAGTACATCTTTTCCCAACTCAGCACTTGTGTCTCAATGCCGGTGGGTCCTCCATGAACGTGAACGATACAAGGCGGCTTTTCCCCAGGAATGCTCGATCCCGAATATTCCGGATTCTTGGGCGCATAGTACACCACGTAGAGCGGCTTTCCGTCCCTGTGCAGCGTGATCGGCTGTGGAGGTGAGACATACCCCTCAGAACCCGACGCGGCTTGCGGGGCACTCGACTTGAGCACTTTATACGATGGTGCGAACGACGCCCCGGAAAAGGAGCACAAGATGAGGCCACCCGGTGCATCACTCTTCCTCGCGTTGAAGACGATCGACGTGCTTCCTTTCGCTTTCACACGGTTCGCGACCGAAAAGGGGAAATCGCGGACCTCCATGGCATCCTTGGAGGGATCGGAGAGGTCGACAATGTACAAGACATTCCGACCATCACGATACGCAGTGAACGCGGCAAACTTGCCATCATCGAGGGTCGCGTATGGATAATTTCCAAGATTCCATTGGGGCGAACCAAAGTCCTGTTGGATAGGCTCACGGATCGCGAGTCGGGCCTGACCCGTCTGAGTAGAGTACACAAACGGGTTCGGGAAGCCGTTGAGCTCATCCGAGGTAAACACCAACACGGTCTCGGACGCCCACGTCGGGTAGCAGACAGATTTGGTGAGCCGTTCGCCGGCAACGAGGGTCTTGTTCAAGACGACGATCGTGTCCTGCTGGACGAGCACGTCAGCAACGTAGATCAAGGAGCCTTCCCAGGGCATGTCGGGGTGGTACCACTCCTGCCAGGCGATCTTGGTGCCCGACGGGTTGAACACCGGGGTCGCATAAAAATCGGCACCGACGACGAGAGGGAATGTTGCTTTACGGCTCGTGTTGATCACGCAGAGCGTCGTGACGACCGTCTGGGGTGTATCGATTGTGTGATCCTCGAGGATCGAGATCAGCAGGTCATGATGCTTGGGGTGAACGACAAAGTTGGCGTATCTGTACTTTGGGTCGTCTACGTGGGCGGTAAAGATCAGCTGGACGAGTCGGGTCAGTCCGATCGACGAGCTACCTGGTGTGACGGGCTCAGGCTGGCTCTCTCCCTGTGCCTTGACCGAATACACGCGGTTGTCGGCAGTGTTGGAAAAGTACAGGGTGCCCGCATACGCGATCGCTGCAGCCCCACCGTACTCTTGAACGCTGGTGCACGCGCTGAAGGGGGCCGATAGGACATCTCGAGCAGCAAGCGTGTCTACGATGACATAGCGAGCATTGTCTTCTGGACGTAACTCGGTGTGGTACACGTGGTCGTTGGTGGGGTCAACGAAGAGCTCAGCAAAGGAGATGCTCTAAGGTCAGTCTGAGGGTGTGGCTCTGTCAATGTGAGCGGATCGAACTCACGCCTTGCACGATGGACTCTATCATGATGGCCGATTCCCATTTTCCATAAGGTGCGGTTTGCGACATGGCTGGATTGCTGGGTGATGGTGGTGGTGGTGGTGGTGGTGTGACAATCAGTGGGCTATCAATCAAATCGGCAATCTTAAAATACTGACCGGTATGTATAAACTTCGATTGTCACGATGTTGTCGGTACAGTCGGCTCGTGTTCCACGACAGCAAGATTGTGTGCGCGGCATGTTGCTGATAGATTTTGGTCTTCTAGACACTGCCAAGGATTGTGCATACCTTCTATGTGACTTTTTCGAGCTCGAGGTCCTGTAGGTACGGCTATGTCATAAATTCACCTACTCTTGCCAATAAAACAGCAATCTCTACCCATCAAACAAATGTTTCATGCTCCTATGCTTACAACCATACAGTTGACATGCATAGCTTCGTGCCCCAGCGGAAAGTTGTGAGATATTGATTGAACGGATACGTGCCGCGCGTGGCTGGCGCAGGCGACGGTCGATGATTGTATTACAGAACCGGTGCATGTACATTCCTGCAAGACAAAAGTCGATCCATAAAGTCGGACAGTTAGACGTTCTTTCGACATGACGCACCTCACGACGATCTAGACAGGACACGGCCGTTTAAACAGCTCGTCTAGCAGCACGGCCACATCGCGTCGCGCCTCGATCATTTCCTGCTGCACGCGCTTCAGCGAGTGCGTGATCGACAGCAGCGAGCAAAGGCGGGTCAGCGGCGTGAACAAACTTGCACACCATCGATTCGGCGCGCGACTCCGCCTGGAACGACTCCTGCGCGGTGTAAAACTTGTGTTTGTCTCCAATCTGCCCCCGCACTCGTGGGCGTTGATCGTGGGCGGTAGGTATGGCAAAAAGATGAAAGACGCACGGAAGCGAGGCTCACGACGTCGACCATGTCATCCACGAGGACCTTCACCTTGGCGTCCAGTTTTTTGTTCCACTCCTCTTCGATCGCATCGAAGTACTCGTCCGAGTTTTAGTCCACGAGCGCGTTCGCGGCGCTCCGCTGGTGCAGCGCAGTCTGGTAACCAGCCCGCTATGAGGCCGCCGCGTGAGGTCGACGGTCTGCCTCTTC
>JBBPMV010000385.1:0-17495 GCA_038090495.1 Heimioporus retisporus | reverse complement strand
AAGCCTCTAGTGAACCTCTAACCTCAGAGGAACTAGCGTCCCTAGAGCGAACTGAAGTGGCTTGGGAAGGCGAACGAAATCGCCCATTACCTGCGGACCATCCCCTCTATAACAAGGCCTGTTTCCACTGTCATCGTCTTTCTCACATCAGGCCCAATTGTATCTATTATCGTTGCCCTCATTGCAACCAACATGCCCCTGGCCACTCCGCCTATCAATGTCATCTCCTTCGCTGTAGATCCCCTGTTCCACTTGTTCCCTCATCTTCCTCCTCGTCTAGGTCCTCTCGTCGCTCTCGTGGATCTCGCACCTCCTCCTCGTCCACTTCCTCGCGCCCACTTGCACAGCGACTCTCGTCCCCCCCAGTTCCCCATACTCCTCTCCCCATTCCCCCTCCTTCCGGTCGTCGCCATCACCAACGTTTTCCTCGTTCCAATGCCGAACTCCGTCGCCTCTCCGGCATGCCGGCTGATGGATCCCTTGATGTTGACGAAGAATGGGGATACCCTGATTACGATGCCTCCGCTATTGCAAACATGACAGGTTCCCCCAGTGGAGATCGTTGCATGGACCTCTAGTTTGTTTTTCCTTCTTACTTCGTCGTTTCTCACTGTGGTTTCAAATGTACTCCGGGGGTAATGTTACGATTCGCCCCTATTCTTTTTCTTTACTCATTGCTACTTACTGTCATCGGCCTTACCCGACGTTTCTACTTCAATAGAGTGCTCTAGAACGTACAACGTGTTCGCCGCACACCCTTATCTTGTTATCTTTGTTTCTTTCTTCCTTTCGAACATTCTTCGCTTAGTCATGGTTGTTCCATGACCTTCTATGGCCTTCCATTGTGCAGTATATAAGCTCTAGTACTTCGTCCCTTGTACCCTAGCTTAGTTCTGCTCAATCTTACCTCGTTCCCCTTCGTCCCCTCATCGTAACTCGCTGCTACCTCCTCGGTAGGCAGACATACACCTGGACCACCTGCTATATGTCCTGGCAGGAAGAACCCTTGACCCTATAGGGCAAGTACCTCGTTGTCACCTCGAACCCTTGACCCTACGTTCTAGTTCTTTGAGCCTACGCTCGTTCCTACCCGGACCAAGCGTAACAGGTGGTATCGTCAGTGATGGTGGCCCTAGCTGCTAGGTTCTGGAAATCGGTGATATATTTTTGAAAACCGTCATCGGTTTCTCCGTTGGATCCTCGGATAGACTTCTGTACGAGTTTAGAGAGTTCAAGACAGGCGGTGGCTTGGGTGTCGAAGGGATAGAAGGTGGACTCAAAGTTAGAGGAGAACTTGTCGAAGGTTTTGTCAGGGAAGTTTGGATCAGTCATGCGATCATACCACATTTCTGAGAAGGAGATGCCTCGTCCTTTGCTCATCTTGTTGAGGGTGGTCATGATCTTGGTCTTGTCAGTGGAGTACAAAGCTTTGTTGATTGCGAAGTAGGCCTTCATGGCCTTGATCCATCGGACAGCGTCGGAGGGTTCACCGGAGAAGTCTGCTGGGAGGGCTGCTTTAAGTTCTGTCATGGTGTGAGTGGTCTGGGGGTTAAGTGGGGTGTGGGCGATAGGAGGGGCTGTCTGAGGTAACGAGGGCTGTGGGAGGACTGGGCTGAGAGCGATGGGGGATCCTAAGGGAGTACTAGGATGCTGAGGTTGTGGCTGTGTGGAGACGATGGTGCGAGGTGATGGAAATGCTGGGGTGCGAAGTGATAGGGTTGCTGGGTTGGGGATGTTTCGTCCAGCTAAATGATGGTGTCATCGTAGTTCAGCGGTGGAGAGAGAGGGCTCCTCGTCTGAGGAGTTGTCACTGGGGGCTCTGATGCTGCGAATGATGGACTGGGGTGGGTCCTACTCCGTAATAGGAGGGACGTTGGAGATTCTCGATCTTTTGTTACGCAAAGCATATCTCGAGTAGACCAAGACTATTGTCGAAGGAATTCTACGAGCAGGACACTCACGAAGAGGTACAACTCAGCTCGAAGAAATGAAGGAATGAAGGATTACACCGGAACGGTGGACTAAGGACTGAGGGACTGAGGTTCTGAGGATGACTCAAGAGTACGCTAGATTGCGCAGATCGAGAATAGAGTACATCGTTGTAAACGAAGAGACTATATACCCGGGGACGTGTAAGCGTAGAATGTCATAGAAAAGAGAAGAATAAAGGACATGTCAGCGTTGAGTAATCAGAAATGAGTAAAGAACAAAGGACGTGTCAGCATCAAGTAATCAAGAATGAGGTAAGAAGAGAGATGCGCAGCATCAGAGAGAAAAGGAAAGACGAGGGAAGCGGTGAAAGATAAACAAAGGGGTGAAAGAGTAGTACAACTGTAACAGAATGGCGAAGGAAATCCGAGCCATGGTTTCTTCATCATCATCGTCCTCAACTTCTCTTAGCTGGGGAACTTCTTTGACCTTCCTAACCTTCTTCTCCGAAGTTTTCTTCAGCCTGGGGTTGTTGGAACCGGGGCATTCGTTGAAGAGATGCCCAGGTTTTCTGCAACGGAAGCATCGTCCTTCGGCAATACATCGGCGACGTTCTTTGGGGGTGAGTTTGCCAAGTTTGATGGCGTCGATGTCCATGGCATCAGGGTCTTTCGAGGGGCGGGAGGAGGTGGTGAACGAATGGTAGGTAGAGGAACCAGACTTATTCCTTTTGGCGATATCTTCGGCCTTTCCCCATTGGGTGAGGAAGTGAATGGCCTTAGAATACCATTCGTCGATCTTGGTGGGGATGGTGTCCATGGACATGATGCGACGCATGAGATGGACTGGGAGGGCAGTAGAGAAGTACCCAATGAGGACATTCTCGTCCACGATCTCACTGATCTGGACCTTGTTGCAGAACTCTGAGTTAAACAAAGTGAGTTCAGGAATTCTTGACAGGCTTCCCAGCGTTGTCGAGGGCAAGGGCAGCTTTGCGAAAAGAGGAAGCCCAGGTGAGGGCAGCCCTGGACTTCATATAAGAGAGGGCAAAGGTGATTTTTTTCGCCTCGGTGTTGTAGACCTTGTCATTGACAAGGAGGTAGGTCTGGACCGAATCCAACCAGATGGTGGCCTTGGTGTAATCGCCATCGAAGGCGTCAGGGGAGCCGATGCGAAGTTCGACTAGTTTCGAGAGGGTAGTCATTGTGGGGGGAGGTGCGAAAGGTGGGAGGGGAAGGGTAGAGGCAAAGGTGTGAACAAGAGGAGGAGGGGCAGGGGCAGGGTGAGGTGCTTGGAAGGGAAATAGAGGGGGGTGGGAAGTGGTTGGGGTGGGGGAGGGTGGCGTGGGACTTCTGGGGATTTGAAGTGCCGAGGAGAGTTGGTGGGCGAGGTCGATGTCTTCCTGTTGTTCAGCAGCAGTGGGAAGAGTGGTATCAGGGTCTAGGTGGGTTTGTTCAGAGGGGGAGGACGATGAGGACGAAGTGTCAGAGGGGAGTTCTGTGGTGGTGACCCTATGCAAATGCAGTAGGGCCCGTTCTAAAGCTGTGGTGCGTCTGGGGGAATGGTGAAGGATCTATAGCGATGATAGTCCTAGAAGATGGAGCTTAGTTCTTTTGTTATGCTTGGTCCGGGTAGGAACGAGCATAGGCTCAAAGAACTAGATCGTAGGGTCAAGGGTTCGAGGTGACAATGGAGTACTTGCCCTATAGGGTCAAGGGTTCTGCCTGCTAGGACGTATAGCAGGTGGTTTGAAGGTAAGTCTGCCTACCAAAAAGGTAGCAGCGAGTTACGATGAGGGGACGAAGGGGAACAAGGTAAGATTGAGCAGAACTAAGCTAGGGTACAAGGGATGAAGTACTAAGCCTTATATACTGCGCAATGGAAGGTCATAGAAGGTCGTAGAACAACTATGACTAAGCGAGGAACATTCGAAAAGAAAGGGAAACGGAGATAACAAGATAAAGGTGTGCGACGAACACGTTGTATGTTCTAGAGCACTCTATCGAAGAGGAAGCATTGGGTAAGGCCGATGATGGTAAGCAACAATGACAAGAAGAGAAAGAATAGGGGTGAATCATAACAGTCCCAGGCCCAAGAGACGTCATCATCAGTGGTGGGGTTCCAGCTGTTGGCATCCCCCCAGGAATTGTCCTGGTTGTAGAATCCTGAGCACCCCCAATTATGCCCATGTTTGTGGGTGCAGTAGTGGCAGGGTTCATGGCCATGGCGCAGGGGGTTGCAGGGGTCAGTGCCAATGCTTTTGAGGCAGCATTTGCAGGGGCAGAGGGAGCAGCAAGAGGGGCAATGGCCAGGAGCCCAGTGGTGGCAGTGATGGCAAGCAAAGTTGTTGCAGTCCCAGGTTCAATGCCTGCATTTCTTGCAGTGATGGCAGCAGGGATGGTGGTTGGGGGAGTGGGTGTCAGCGTGGTGTTCCATTTCCCATCTGGAGGTGGTTGGGGGAGGGGCTTCCTCTGTCAGGGTGTCGATGGTGATGGGGAAGGAGGGGGTTCCTGTGGTGACCAAGTGGAGGTCATGGGGGCGGGCATTGGAGAGGTCAAGCATGGAAGTGGCAGCTCATAGGGAGGCAGGGGTGTGTGCGGGGGTGGGGAGAGGTTCAATATTCTCCTGGTTGGGGTGTGGGGTTGGGGACTGTCCTTGAAAGGACAAGTTGGAGTTCAGGAGATGGCAGGGTACAGCAGGGGTAGATGCGATGGTTTGATTAGAAAAATACATGTGCCTTTCATTGATGCTGAAAGCCTCGATTAGGGGCTGTAGGACTGGGCAGAGTATGGTGGCGGGAACTAATTCTTGTATAAAATGGCTGAAGCCAAGGTGGTATAGGGTGTTGAATATTTCTTGACACTGTTGCATCACTAGCACCCTTTGGGCAATGTTGTTGGGGAAGGGCCTGGAGATAAGGAAAGCCTCTTGGGCCCAGTTAGGGTTGAACATTTGTACAATGTGTGTTACCTCCATGCAGAAGGCATATCGGTGGTCAGTTTCTAGGTAGTGGTGAGCCTCTTTGTGGGTGAGTACCCAATGGAATAGGAGTTGGTGGGTGGAGCAAACGAGGTGGTGGACATGGATGGGGTATTTGGGGTGAATGGGCATTGGGTGGAAGGAGGATGGGGTCCCAATGGAGGAGGTGGTGAGATTGGAGAAGAGCAGGGATGTGGAAGTCAGGGTCAGTGGGGTAGGGACAAAAGGCCTGGAGGAAGTGGTGATGGTGGAGATGGAGGGGGAGATGGGGGTGTTGGCAGAGGATGACATATTTTTGGAGGAAGGGATGGCTAGGTCTAAGAGAACTAGTTTGAAGAGTGTTTGGATGCAGAGGAACTGGTGGTACATCATAGTGGGTGGTGGGATTTCTGAGGGAATGTGGTCAATCGGAGGAGTTTATATTTGGCAAGGATGTCCTGTGCATGTGAGAGATCTTTTTCTGGTACCCATGAGTCATCTTCAGGTAAATAGCCTTTCCATCTCACGAGGTACTGCCTGTGAGAGGGGTTGCCACAGTGTCTGATGATTCATTCTATTTTGTATTCTTCTTCTCTGCCAATCAGATGCAGTGGCAGAGCAGGAAAGTTTGGGCTGTGTATCTTGTTCTCATGGTAGGGGGAAAGTAGAGAGGTGTGGGAGACATTGGGGATTTTCCAAGTGATCAGGAGCCATAGTTGGTAGGTAATCAGTGAGAGAACCTTGGTGACAGTGAAAGGTCCTTCTCTTTTGGTGGAGAGTTTTGGGTGGATGACAGATCTCTTGAGATTCTTGGCATCAAGCCACACTTTGTCTCCTTTGACGAACAGGATGAATTTCCCATGATAACGGGATTTTATGAGTTGGCGTGCGAGATCATGTGCAGCCAGTGCTTTGTTGTGGGTGGCCAATAGTTCCTTGAGGCAAGATTCCAGTGTGGGTAACCATGTTTCAGAAATAACCGTAGGGAGGGGGCAGGGTTCATAGCCAATCATGAGAAAGAATGGGGATTTTCTGGTGACAGAGTGTGGGTGGTGGTTGTGGGCAAATTTAGCATTGGTGATGTGTTCTGCCCATGCTGTGGGGTTGTTACTGCAGAAAATCTGTAGGTAGGTTTCTATTTCTTGATTGACCCATTCAGTTTCTCCATCAGTCTGCAGGTGATAGGCTGTGCTAAGGGAGAGATCGTATCCTAGTAATTTTCCTAGTTCTTTTGTGAATGTGGATGCGAATTGAGGTCCCTGATTGGAGATTATCTTGTCATATAGGCCAAATCTTTTGTATACCTTGTTGAAGAAGAGGATCATGATTCCCTCAGCTGAGGTGGTTTTCAAGGTTGGGCATAAAATTACCCCCTTAGTAAGCCCATGGTTGACCATGACCAGTAAGGAGTCAAACCCTGTAGACCTGGGGAGATCAGTGATGAGGTTGCAAGAAACTTGCTGGAAGGGGTGAGAACTCCTAGAGGGAATGGGAATGGGGGGGGTGTTGTGGAGTGGATATTGGACTTGGCCTGTTGGCAGAGCAAGCAACCTTCCACATATTTGTGCAAGAATGTGGTGAGTCTGGGCCACCAGAACTCGATGGCTACCAATTGATGGGTCTTCAAGAATCCTGGGTGACTGGCAGAAGGATGATTGTGGCAACATTGAACAATTGATTGGTGGAGGTCAGAGTTGTTTGGGATGTAGATGTGCCCTTGGTAGGTGAGTATTCCAGCATCATATTTCCAGTTGGAGAGGCAAGAACATAGGGTGGAGGGGACTTCTCCTGCAAGAGCTTGTAGGGAGTCAAGAACTAGGGGGTTTTTGGCAGAGGAGGCTCTTAGTTTGTCAGCCAGGGTGGTGTTGATTAGATTAACAAACAAGGATTCGGGAAGCATGGTGATGTTGTGATTTTTGGTTTTGTCATCAGGGATGAGGTCAGGGCAGCGAGATAGGGTGTCTGGTCCTGCTAAAGTTCCAAGGACATGGATCAGTCAGAGATCAAAGTTGGCTAGATCCAACAGCCAGCAGGCTTGTTGGCAGTTGAGGTCTTGTGGTTGTTGGAAGTACATGAGGTTCTTGTGGTCCATGAAAACTTGAACTGGGGTGGGGTGTCCTTTGAGATATTGTTTCCACATTTTGAGAGCTTGGATGACTGCAAGGAGTTCTTGATCATAGATATCATAGTTTCACTCCACAGGGGAGAATGACTGGGAAAGGTAGGAACAGGGTTTCCAGTCACCATTGCTGTTGGTTTGGAGGAGTATCCCTCCCATGGCGTATTTAGAGGCGTCAGTGGCAATGGTGAATGGTTTGGTGAGGTCTGGGAATTGGAGGATGGGTTGAGATAGAAATTTCTGTTTGAGTTCTTCAAAGGCTTTGTGGCATCTGTCATTCCAACTCCATGGGGTTGTTTTCTTGGTAAGGTCAAGGAGAGGGCAAGCTATGTTAGAATAGTTTGGGATGAACCTTCTATAGAAGTTGGTGAATCCTGAAAAGGACCGCACATCTTTGACCTTTGTTGGGGTGGGCCACTTTTTGATTCCATCCAGTTTAACTGGGTCCATGGCCAATGTGCTGGGTTTCACTATCATTCCCAGGTATTCTATTTCTTTGGTAGCAAAGTAGCACTTGGAGAGCTTGAGGTGAAGGTCTAATTCCTTCATTCATTGGAGAACTCTTTTTGTTCTTTCAGTGTGTGTGTCTTTGTTAGGTGAGAAGATGAGGAGATTGTCCATATATGTAGATGATCAGCCATCCTTCAGTGATCATGTCATGGAATGAGTCATCCATGAATCTTTGGGAGGTGGCAGGGGAATTTGTCAACCTGAAGAACATGACGGTGGGTTCAAAAAGTCCCTTGTGGGTGATGAAGGCTGCCTTCCATTGATGTCCATCCTTGATTCATACGTTGTTCCCCATTGGATGTCAAATTTAGTGAAGACCTTGGCATCTTTTAGTTTGTCAACAAGGTTGGAGATCAAGGGGAGGGGGTATGCATCCTTGATGGTGTGTTCATTGACATATCAGTAGTCCTGGCATGGTCGAAGTCCTCCATCCTTTTTCTTGATGAAGAAGAAGGGGGAAGCTTGGGGGGAGTTTGATGGGCAGATCTTCCCCACGGTGAGGTTTTCTTCAAGGAAATCCTTGGTAGCTTTTCTTTCTTCAGGGTTGAGGGGGTAAACTTTACTGACTTTAGGTTTGAAGGAGTCATCAAGGTTTATTTCATGGTTGTAAGACCGGGATGGGGGTATGTGGTCGGTGGCTTCTTTGGAGAATACTTCCTTGTATTCTTGATATTCTTCAGGGAGGATGGTATTGTTGGTGGGGTCAGCCAGCATGGAGAGCTTGGTGGCTTTGGTTAATTTTCTAACCATGGGGGATCCTAGGGGATAGGCTTTGCATCCATATTTGATGATCCAATCTATGATGTTGATGTTGTAGGCACTTTTACAGAAATGATAAGGGTCTTCGAAATCTAGATATCAGCAGAGGTGATCTTCTTTAGAGTTGTAATTCATCCAGGTATGGTTCATAGGTCGATGAGAGATTGTGGGGTGGTAAAGTTCTTTAGTCTGGTCCGAGGAGTCAGGGATTTCAATTCTGCCACAGGTCCAGTTGATGGTAGGGTTGGTGTCTTTCAACCAGGGATGTCCAAGGATGACATTTTCTTTTCCAGAGCGCATTACATGGAATCGTACCCTGTGTACAATGTTGTTGAGGCAAATGGGGATTTCGGAAGTGAGCTTGATATTCCTGTTTTTGTTTCAGGTTTGATCTAAATTATACACTGGAATTGGGGTATGTAGTCATTCAAGGGGTTATTTATTTATTTTGGCGAAATGCCAATCAATGCAGGAGATGGATGCTCCAGAGTCGATGAGTGCTTGGGTGCCAACATTTGAGGATGTGTGCATGATCAAAATGGGAATATAAATAGCATTTCAAATTTTAGAGGTAAATACAGGTGTGCATCTAGTTGGGAAGGCAGTTCACGTTGGTCAAGTCCTCCATTCTAAAAACCCAAGTGTTTAACTAAGTGGGGTCCTTCTTCATATGAGGGTGTTTCTTCTTCTTCTTCTTCCATTATGGGGAATGCCATTGTTTGCTGGATCTTTTTTGGGAAGGATTGGTGAGGCTGCAGCATTTGGTTGGGATATTTCAGGCATTGATAAGAAGTGTGCCCTTTCTGATGGCATTGGAAGCATAACCCCTGATCAACACATCACTTTTGTTCTTTGGGGGAGAGTTGGTCTATTCTGACTGTGTCAACTTCCATGGCATTGGGATTGCAGGATGGGTGGTGGTGTTGGCAGCCAAAAGTTTGATGTGGTGCAGTGCAGGAGGATTGATTGAAGCAAGTGATGTCATCTGCTTTCTGGAATTGGGAGAAGAAATGGATAGCCTTGTTATACCATTCCTCAATCTTGGAGGGAATGGTATCCATCAACATGATACAGCACATGAGATACACCAGGAGTCCAGCTGAAAAGTAGCTGATGAGAATGTTCTCATTGGTGATTTTGGAGATCTGAACATTATTGCAGAAGTCAACAATATATTTGGTGAGTTCGTTCTGTGTGACTCAGGAAGAGGTTCAGTGTGTGGAGAGCCAGGAGATGGCAGTAGCTTGGGTGTCATGCCTGTCGCAGAAGTGTTCCTTGAATTTCTTTGAGAAATCATCCCAGGAGAATGGGAAGTTTCCGGAGGTGTCTGGTTTTGTGGTAAGGATTGTTTCTCTGTAGGTTGTGGCCCAGGTGGTGGCGGATCCTTTTGTCATATATGAGAGTGTGAATGCCACTTTCTTGGCATCATTGTTGTAAACTTCTTTGTAGATTGTGAGATAGAAGGTAATGGTAGCAGCCCATGCTTTGGCTGTGGTGGCATTTCCATCGAAGGATTCTGGGGTTCCTAGTCTAAGTTTCATGGGTTTGGAGTGCAAGGAGGTTTCTTGTTTGGCCATATCTGGTGTGTTTGGTCTGGTGGGTTCAAAGGAGTATGGTACTTCAGGGAGAGTACAGAGGGGTGGAACTGGGGTGGTGGTTTGTGTTATGTCTGTGGCAGCTTCAAGGAATTCTTCATCAAAGTATTCGGGTTCTTGAACAGATAACTGTTCTGAGAGTTGTTGTGACAAGTGTTGGTCTAGGGTCTGAGTTTCTGGGATGACGATATCAACATCTTCTGGATGAGTTGTGACTGGGGATTGTTCTTGTTTGGACCAATCAGAGTAATCGGGGAAGGCTTCTGCGATGGCTTCTTGTCTGAAGCAATTATCTGGAACTCAGAGGTTCCCTGGGGGTCAAGGGTTGTTTGGGCATTGGTGTGAAATGGTGGGAGACTACAGCAATGGTAGCTCCCTAGAAGAAAGCAATTCCTTTTGTTACACTTGGCCTGGGTAGGGACAAGTGAAGACTTGGTAGGATCACCTGCACAAGTCAAAGGACACGGGGGAACAATGGTTCAGCCTAGATTAACTAGCTGAGGGGTAATGACGAGAGTTGGCATAGTCAGGGACAAGCTGAGGAATCTAGGGGTCATGGTTGGAGATGAGGGTTTTTGTGATTCAGGGTCAGGTAGTTATAGTGTTGCTGTGACTCCAACTCCGGGCCAGCTAAAGTCATAGTTGAATGCCCAGTTAGCTGACAGCTCTGAAAGTCAGGTACATCACATGATACCGGTTCAGCTCGACTCAGCTAGTTGCAACTACATGGCTTGGAGTCGACTAACTTTTATTGTAGCAGCACACAGAAACACCAGTCTGCAGCTCCTTGCTTCTAAAATGAAGTCTAATCATAATGTACCTATTTATTGTAGCTACCTTGGTGCTCTCGTCTGAAATGACACTCAAGGGAACATGAATGCTGCTAACATCAACCCTGCACTTCAAGCCATGTCAGGTAGACCACAAGAGTGTTGTGATGGGCTGGGCTGGCACCACCATCGTTGCCATCTCTCAGGGCTAGTGGACCATTGGAATGGCCGCAGGCTGGTTCCACAGATGTGGTTGCAGCACCACCAAGCATACAGCCTGGTGGTAATTGGTGGCAATCTATGCAGCACTTTGGACTGAGCTGCCAGCCCAGCGGGATTGCACACGATCACCCCATGTGCAACCAGCCGATGAGCCTCACCTTCCAGTACCCCCAGCCACGTCTGAGATGCCTGTGGGACTACAGTGGGTGGCAGAGGAGTATCGATGGTGTCAAGACCGAGCTAGGGTCAGTGGATTGCCTTGGCTTCGTGGATCCTCGTGTGTAGATTCTCAGCTTGCAAGCCTGTGCATGCTCTTCAGATTTGGCTGAGGCATCACGGAGGCCCTTGTGTGTTGAGATGTTCTGTAAAACCAAAGTGGATTGAGGACAATGCTGAGTTTGGTATTGGCATTGGTGAGTGCGAGCTTGGGTGGAACTTGGGTCGCCATTCTTTGGATGGTATCGAGAACCTGTGGGTTAGCTGGGTAGGTGGTACAATTTATGTATGTATGTATTGGTGCTGAGGAGCAAATATGGTGGTGTGTGCACAATGTGGGAAGGCTCAAGCTTAGGCAGGTGGGAGCACATAGTGCTCTCTGGCAACAAGTGACACCAGGACAATGCATGAACTGTGGGGTGGGTGGGCTATACCACGCAGGAGTGTATGATGGAAGTCCAGTGTAGGCATTTGCACCTATTGAGGACCGAGAGGCGCCGAGGGCATGGTCCTGAGGCAAGGAGAGAGGTGTGTGCCTGCAACAAAAGGGAAGGGCAGGATTCAGGGTTGAACGACGAAGGGTGAAGGGAAAAATGGCATGTGGTAGGAAGATGGGATAGACCACCTTTTGATTGGTAGTGTAGTCGATAGACAGAGGGTACAAGCACTCCACAATGTGGTCAACATAAGGGAGTTGAAGTTGAGATGGCAAGATTACAATACAGGAATCCGTATGATACTGATACTAGTAGATGTCAATATTATTCGACAATGCATCTCCTTCCTCAGCCACTATAGCCTTCAACACCTCATCGACACATTTCCATTCCCACTCCCCAGAACTGCAGTAGTGAGAATCTGACTACCATCCAAGTCGCACAACATCTCTTGTTGTGATGTCATCCACCTTTTGAGGCTTGGCCATTCCCCCTTGAGAGAAAATTTCAGGATCTGAAGGGCCTCCATCAGAATGGGGTTGATGTGGTTGCATTGTTTGGTATCCGTCAAACTGCTAGAAGAGAAGGCTCGTTTGCAAGGGACTGACAAGGGCTGGATGGGGAGATAGTCCATGGCCATTTGAAATATTGTGGGGTATCACTCTCGTTCCAACTCCCAAAAGGTGAGGGGATGGGTGTTGGCATGTGTGAGGCTGGAAGTAACATATGTATTGTATTCCTGATCTATCGATCGTGCGCTCTGCTCCTCCACATGGATTGCCATGTCAAGAAGGCCGTATCTTGCGCCTAATGTCATGAAGGCCTGAGGTTGGCCGAGATCCATGGACTGGGGTGATGTGGTGGTTTGGGGCAGATACCTCATGTGATATTCTTCCAACTATGTGTGTTTAGGGCTCATCCATTAACAATTGATCACCAACTTACCTTCTGATGGATATCTGCCTTCACAGCCACAATCATGTCAGTCTTCCAATGCCGTTCCACCCATGATATGCGAATACAAGGATCAACGACTGTCAAAAGTGAGTCAGACAAACGGTAATATCAGTGGCAATCTTACTTACACATGGCAAAGAGATGAGTCTTACTTTGCCTGAAACGATTGTAGTAATGATTGGCACACTCGAGGCCATGAGATATGAATGGTGCAAGTTGAGGGTTAGAGCGTGATGTGGATAGGCTCGTCCACTGAGCCAGGAATGTTTCGTAAGATGGCACCGCACCGCCAAGTAACGGCAGGCTTTGGTTACACATACTTTGCTGAGCTTGGGATGGTACCTTCAGGTGGCAAGCTTACAGATGAGTATTATAGTTTAAAATGAGTACACACCTCCAAAACGACTTCCAAGTCTTGTAAGACCTCCCAATCGAGTGCCTCCAATTTGGAGTCCGAGATATTGGTGTTGCAGGAGGAACCAAAGAAACAGTCGATAGCCTAATGATAATGAACATCAAGGCATAAGTAATGTCCATGGCATACCTGGGCTTGTAGTTACATACCTGTCGAAACACTCACAAACAGTTAATCATGTAATATGTTGAATTCCAACGTGTCCTGACATCGCAGAGTAACTGGACCACAGGTAGCTTGACAACACTACCAGTGTCATTGACAAACCATTCTTGTTCATTTCCGGATATAATGGTTTGCCAGAAGTTTGAACAGCGCTGGCCAGACAAATGGACAGCACATACAACATCCCTCCTGCACCTAATGGGATCATTGTGAACACACTTAATGTAGCCATCCCTGTCAATTATTTTCCCTGCCAAGTTTCTCCATGTCTGTGGACATTGGGTAAAATCGGCATCCATGTACTTGTTGAAAGTGTGCTGAATGCAGATATCATAAATGTGTGGTGGACAGTGAACACGATGGTTGATAGGGTCGAAAGTGAATTCACAGTCCTCATGCAGGGTCCTAGACAACTCAGACATAGCAGCATCATTACTAGAGGCGTTGTCCATGGTAAAATGTCCGATCTATGCGAACCATTTGTTAACGAGAACCAGGTAACGTGAAGTAGACCTTCTGCAAAACGTACCTTGTCAAGAGGGATACCAGCATGGTCAATGAGATGGAGGAGCATTTTGGCCAATTCAACACCTGTGTGACTGCCCAAGATGTAATGGAATACAATAAGGGAACACTTGAAGCTTAGCTTGCATGTTCCCATCATCGAATCTTGTTCTATCCAGTGGACGGTCATGGCAAGGTACAAATCAAGGTTTTCACTTGACCAAGTGTCAGTGGTGAATGATATCTCGCCCATTGCCATCTATGAAGACCATGCAAATCATATAAAGTCAATGTGACTGACAACAGACAAAACAAAAAGTAGAGAACTAACCAACAGTTTGGTTTTCAGAGCGGTGAATGTTGTCACAAAGGCATTGAGGATGAGTTCACATGTTTTTGTCCAATGGGGGAGGTCGGAATCCATTATATCCCAAGGACAACAGTAAAGAATTAGTGTGTGAAGCTTTTGGGACTCAACCATGTTAATTGCCTAAGAATGTCTGAGTTATTTGTTATGCAGGGCGTACCTCAAGTGGGTCGAGACTATGTCAAGAGACTTACCAACGAGCAGGACACTCACGAAGAGGTACAACTCAGCTCAAAGGGACGAAGGACCTTGCCAAGAAGGCGGACTGAGGATGACTCAAGAATACGCTAGATTGCGCAGATTGAGAATGGAGTACATCGTTGTAAACGAATGGACTATATACTGGATGACGCGTAAGTGTAGAATGTCATAGAAGAAGAAAGAATAAGGACGTGTCAGCGTCGAGTAAGCGGGAATGACAAAGGATGCGCAGCATCGGAAAGAAAGGAATAAACCAATCATAAAGGTGTGCATGAGGCACTCTAACGAAGTGAAAGGATGTGGGAAGGACGTGAGTGAAAGGAAAGATTGTAACATTACCCCCCAACTAAGCCTTGAAGGTCCAATCCTCAAGGTCAAGCCAAATCCGCCAAAGAAGGGGAAGTGAATGCCGCAGATGCCTGGGAAGGAGTGAGGTTCTCGAATGGGCAGTCAGAGAAGATGTGTCCGGCCGCGTCACATTGGGAGCAGGTACGAGTGGGGCAGAAACGGTCCGAATGACCCCAACGGGAGCAAGCAGCGCATTGGATGGTGAAGCAAAGATAGGCAGGATGTCCAGGAGCGTAGGCATGACAGGAAGAACAGCGATAGTCAGGGCAATTCTCACAGTAATGTCCAGAACAATGGCAGTGATAGCAGAGGGTGGAGGCAGTTGCAGGGATACGAGAGATAGGGGATGTGAGGGTCTGGACCGCGGAAGAGAGAATGTGTTTGCTGGAGGGACTACGAAAGAACTGAATGTGCTCCTTGTTAAGAGAAAGGACGGTTTGGTCGACGAAGAAACCATCAGCGCAAAAGGAGGGGTCGTTGATCCAATCATGGGGAATCAGTTGGGCGGATGAGAGGCGGGAGGCGAGCGGCAGAGAAGCGGAGGGACCTGGGGGGGCAACAGGTAAAGGAGAAGGGGAGGAAGAGGTAGAAAGAAACGAGGAAGAAGTAACGGTGGGGATGGAGGTAATAGAATTCAAGTATCTGTCCTGCGCATCACGAGGAAGAGAAAGGTAAATACAGCGAAAGGTGGGATAAAGAGTGATGGGATTAAGTCGTTCAACGAATACGTGAAAACCGTGAAGGTGGAGGATGGAAAGAATACGATCGGGGAGTCGTCCAATCAAAAGGCGAAGAGGAAGTCCAAAAGCAGCTGGAAGATCGGAAGGAGCAGCCTGGAAGTGGTACGATTGAACCTTAGAGACGTCAAGGAAAAGGCGTACGAGTTCCTGAGAGATCTCGTCTTCCTTATAAAGAGGGTCAGTCTCGAGGGCGTGGACGAGGGTGGGATCAGCGAGGATGGCGGCGTAGAGGGTGTAGATGGCGGAGGTGGGTAAGAATGAGGGCTGCACTGGTCTGGAACGTAAAGGAGAGGAAACGGAGAGCGGAGAGGAAGAGGAAGATGAAGAGGTGACGGACATTTCGAAGGAGGTGAAGGATGGGAAGTACAAAGTGATTTGTGAAAAGAGAGAAGTAGAAAACAGTTAGGATCATACGAAGATGGTGGTTTAATAGTTTTTTATGTGAACTGGACAATCGTTAAATCAACAGAAGTATTCATGTTCAAGGAAATGAGAAGAGGATAAAGTGGGGTGGCGAAGAAGAAAATAACGTCAGGCTTTGGCACGGGGAGAGAATAATTGTGAATATGTGAGTTCGATGGGGATTGGGTCCATGCTATCGTAAGGAGTGAGTTTGTTTATAATCGAGGAGGATGTCCTTGGCGTGACGGAGATTACTCTCCGGTTCCCATGTGTTTTCTGCTGCGGAGTATCCCTTCCATGCGGTCAGGTACTGATAGCGGCCAGGGGATCCCTTGTGTGAGAGAATGCCGTCAACTTCGTATTCTTCTTCACCATCTATGACGTCAGGAGGCGGTGTGGGAAACGAGGGGCCATGTGCATCAGTGGAGCGGAAGGAAGATAAGAGGGTGGCGTGGAAGACGTCGTGGATTTTCCATGTGGGAGGTAGGTGGAGGCGGTAAGACAGAGGGGATAGTACCTGAGAGATCTCGAAAGGACCCAGTCGTTTGGGTGCAAGTTTCCGAGAGGGGTAAGGGATGCGGAGGTTGGTGGCTTCTAACCATACCTTATCGCCGACCTTCCACGGGGAGAACTTCTGGGTGCAGTGTTGGGTCATGAGGCGTCGGGCTGACTCGTGTGCTGCCAAGGCTTCTTTTCGGGATTCTTCCAGGGTGGAGAGACGGGAGGAGAGAGCGGGGATAAATGTCTTCCCAAGGGGAGGGTAGGCACGGGGATCATAGCCCATCATGAGGGAGAAGGGGGATGTTTTCATAGAAGAGTGAGGGGAGGAGTTGTGGTGGAATTCGGCAGAGGAGATGAAGGAAGACCAGGAATGAGGTTGATTTCCACAGAATAGGCGAAGATACGTTTCGATTTCTTGGTTAGTACATTCAGTCTGTCCATCAGTCTGAGGATGATACGCGGTGGATAATCGAACGTCGTAGTGGAGTAGGCGAGCTAGTTCTCTGGCGAAGGCAGATGCGAATTGGGGGCCATGATCAGAGATGATGGAGTCGTGTAAGCCAAATCGTTTGAAAATGTTGTTAAAGAACAGGAGGGCCACTCCTGCGGCATCAATGGTTTTCAAGCAAGGCATGAGAATCACCCCCTTCGAAAGTCCGTGGTCGACCACGACCAGCAAAGAATCAAAACCGGAAGAGAGAGGAAGGTCAGTGATGAGGTCCATGGAAAGTTGGCGAAAGGGGAGAGAGGTGGACGAAGGGATGGGTGAGAGAGGGGGTGCGGTGGGGTGAGTGTTGACCTTCGACTGTTGGCAGAGAGCACAGCCCGCGACGAAGTTACGAACGAAGGTGGACAAGCCCGGCCACCAAAAGTCGCGTTCAAGGAGAGCTTTGGTTCGGAAGAAACCCATGTGACCGGTTGTGGGTGACGTGTGGAGAGAGCGAAGCAGGGCGGAGCGAGAGGTGGGGGGAACATAGAGTCGATTACGGAAGTACAGGTGGCCGTTGTCGAAAGACCAATCATCGGGGGAGGAGCGGGGAAAGAGAGAGGAATTGTCTTGTAGGGATTGGAGCGCGCGTACGACGAGGGGATCGGAGGAGGAGGACTGGCGGATACTATCAGCGAGGGCGAGATCGAGGGCGGAGATGACGACCGGGTCAGGGAGAATGGAGGAGACATTGTCCAGGGAGGTATCAATGTCAACATTACGGGAAAGAGCATCCGCAGGGGCCATGCGAGAGCCCGGAGTGACTTGCCAGACAATGTCGAAATCCTGAAGAAGAAGTGACCAACGAGCCTGTCGACGAGAGAGTTTGCGAAGGTCCTTGAGATACGAGAGGTTCTTGTGATCCGTGATGATGGTGACGGGGTGGGGGGTGC
>JBBPMV010000384.1:0-11198 GCA_038090495.1 Heimioporus retisporus | reverse complement strand
AGGCTTGGATCTCAAAGCAGGGGTGGACTGTTGATGGACAACTCGTCTTGATTCCACCCAATCCGGATAACCAGATAGAGTCCGTTGTTATCCGTGAAAATGTCAAGCTGCCCCGTGAGTAAACGCTGCGAACGACCGTTCTTGACAATCATGATCTTACCAGTCGCTAGAATTGTCAAAACTCGTTGCACACTCTGCACAAGCAAAATAGTTCTATACGTTTAACATGTTCCTTGACCTGAAAAATGCATGTGATCAACAACGTCAATAAGATCTACTTCTAGAACCATCTTCTCCCGTCCTCCTTGCTTACACTCTACCAACAATCATCCTTAGGTCGTCCAAAACGCACAAAAGGTTCCCCACACAGCCATCAAAATAGAAACCGCCAACAGAGCCGCATCGTACCATTGACACTTGCCAGTCATTGCAATTTTCGCAGAAATAGGGCCGATGACGCAAATGATAAAGGCGGAGAAGGAGCCCAGAAACGCCATCAGGGAACTGAATTGTGGAACCAGAATTGAAACCAGAATTGACATGACTGGAACCATGATGCGCTCGACAACCACGAAAATCCGCTTCGTCAAATTTTGACGGCTATCTGGGATGAGCCCTTTGCCATCCTCCACCGAGGTCGCTGAAGCGGCAATGTCTAAACCTAGCATGCTCTCCAGTATAATGTTAAGCTACGTTCACGATCAATATGTTATTCAGTAACATCCCAAGCGACACATACTGGCCGGGTGCTCAACGCAAATTTCGTTCTGTAATACGTCTTCAGATAATATGGCGAGACACGATGAACAGCATCTTACAATGGGGTCATGACAAGCAACCACATCACCAGCTGATTTAATTTTGCGTTATAGCCAGGTGTGGCAAGCAAATCTCTGCTTATCTGTCGCCCTTGTATGAGGTATGCATCTCGCGGCTACGACATGAACCCGTACCTCATCACTCACTGCATCTCCAAACATAATGTATCCTGCGTAACCGATGAGGGCATAAAAAAACGTTGCCACCAACTTTGTTAGGATGAATTAGCTCACGTTTTCATCATAATCGTAAGTGGACCTACGAATGCCCGATTGATCATATGATCAAATTTTGAGGGATCTTTCATATCACGAACAAGAGAGGGTATAACAACATGCCCCGAAAACTGGCAGAAGGTTCAAATACTCAACCATGGCGAACAGGACTTACTTACCCCGGCCATAAACAAGCCAAATGCTACCCCGACCTGTCCATAAGTACCCGGAGATATGGACGTATGTGATGGACTCCAGAGACTTCCTGGGGAATCTGACTTTGAAAGCCCATCTATGAATATCACCGAGATGATGAGCAAGGTCGAGCTAACTCCCAGGAGTGAGGTGAGTGAGAGTATTGATAAAGGCATGAAAACCGTCGGGGCTAAACTGTAACCAAGATGAGAACAACGGGATCCCACAGAATAGCAAACAGTATTACATGATAAGAGAAAATACCTTGTAAGTATTGGCAGAATAAGCAGGCCAGATACCCTCCAAGGAGTCCGCCGCCAGGGTAACAAGTACAACACTATTACGTCCAGGTTAGACGAACTTGGCAAAAGCGATGCTGCGTACACACCTAAGCGAAAAAAGCTCAAGACAGAAGAAGACATTTGTCAATATGGAAGACTTGGGACCAAAAGCTTTTCGGCCTATATCGGCGTACGAACGCAGGCGAGGATCATCGAGAATTTCGCGCGCAAGTAGCTTCGCACTGTATCGCAAGAGGTAAGATCGATTCATCGAACGAGCGAAACAACTCACGTGTAACAGGTGACGAGGCCGAAAAAGACGATAAGAATCGTACCCCATAGCCATCCAGTATACGCGAACGCAAGTGGCTCAGAGAGCATGCCTATCCCCAAAAGGACCGCGATGGAGTTGAACAACTGGTGGCCAGCATCGATTACTTGTCAAAAGATGAATTATTTCGCCTGACTCACTGTCTGACCGTATGTGCTTTTACCCGCATAATGATAGTCGACAGGCACCGGAGACGAAATGTGGGCCAAATTCTGTGACTCAGCATTGAGGTCGCCCGTGTGGCCCAAAGAGTTATAGCTCGTGCAGTCGGCGGGAGTAGAAAACACAGTAAATGAAGCGGCTTTTCTCAGCAAAGGGGTGGCCTCGTGACCTTTATGCGGTCTTATAGGCTGGCAAGGACTTGTGGCATACTGAGGAAGCGGGTTTGATTCCAGATCCCCCAGGTCCGTTGGCTCGGATAGGGGTGGTCCATCGTCGGATAAATGACTGGTCGAGTCGGACGCCTGGACGTTTGAGCTAGGATAGTACTGGGACCTGTAATCTAGATGGGTGGTCTGAGATCCGAAGAGGTCTTGGACTCGTCCTGCATGCCCACTTACAGGAGACAAAAGCATCCCGGACGCTATGAACACTCGAGACGGAGCCATACATGAACGAATTTGGAAGGGAAGACATGGGTAATTAATATGAACGGCAAGATAGTCGAGTCTTGAAGCCTGAGGCTTTGTGACCTGGCAATTTATACGGTTCACGCAAACTCCGAAAAAATAAAATAAAGAGGAAGGCACGAATACAGTACTATGGTGCTCGGATCAATTCCGGTTCAAAAGGGTAACCAATCGGAGTCATCGGATGATCAACTTTGACCAATTGAAAGATAAATAACATGTGCTGCCGATCTCTAGTGCTGTGTGAGTTAAAATAATCAAGTACAAGGACCGTCCCCAGGCTACCCTTTTGCAGTCGCTTACGAGGAGTTTATTGCTCGGCGGTTCGTCCACATCATGTATGACTCCCTCAGCATATCATGTCCGACACTGGTCTTGCCTCGTGTTGAGCGCCGCGCTTCTGGAAGCTTCGCGTTCACCGTCAGGTCCTGTTTCACATCTAGTCAGCTGGGACATCTCGCCACATGCAGAACAACGAACAGAGAGGCGCTTGCGCATCCCCGGCGCGATATGATTCCACCATTTCGTGATCGTGTTTTTGAGTGCGAGCTCTCGGACTCCTTTCGCATTGAGCCATGCTACAAACTCGTCCACCTGATAATGTACATAGTTCAATCTCAACTGCAGATCCCACAAGAATTGTTTCCTCACCTCTTCTGGCTCCGTGTAAACTGCCCACTCTCCGGGTGCCAAGAGACCCTCTCCCTCTTCCTCCTGTCTTCTCGCATCAACATCGTTCTCCTCCCTCTTCGACATCAACTCCAGCTCCATTTCGGTAGGCCCTTGAATAAATATCCGGCCAGCGCCATACTGGACGACACCTCCGCTCCCCAATAAAGACATGGAACCCATGCCGTCGAACCACCAGACTCGGTTGTGGAATCTATCTTTGCCCAGCGGCTTCACTCTAATGGCTCCAAGGAGTTTTCGGAACTCCCGTTCAATGCTCTCAAGTCGGCGTTCAAGTTTGTTCACTTCCTCATCAAGACGGCGGTGCTCTGCTTGTGCTTGTTTCTCCGCAGCTACTCTTGCACGAGCAAGTTCCCTTTGCTTCGCGTGTGCTTGGGCATGGGCCCTCTGACGGAGGTCTTTTTGACGTGGTGTGATTTTCTGACGACCACTGGTCGCCGAAGTGGTCTCTGACCCCTCCTCCGATGGTGCATCCGACAGATCGCTCGAGTCATGCGTGGCAACGTCCTCCTCTGTCCCGACGGGAGTCTGCTCTTTCTTCGGCCCTGCGTCGCCCACAAGAGTGTGCATCTCTTCGGTACTGTCGACAACTATCACTATTTTGAGCACAAACGCCCTAGATATCACTCACTATTGTTTCTTCAATCGGTTGATCTCGATTTTTTCTTTCCGTAGTGCAGTAAGGGACTCCTCGCACGCTTCCATGTGGGTATGTATCGCCTTGCTGGACACAGAGAGGTTGCACATGAAGGCCAGAATAGCGATGCGATCAGTGGGTGGAAGTGCGTGATAGCGTTCCCCGGGCGACGACAACAACGAATACGACACCGGGGTGGAAACCCGGGAACTGGATGAGGAGGACGACAGCTCCACATTCGGTTCAGGCGCAAAGAGTAGCCTGGTCAGTACTTGTCGTAGGCGAGGGAAATTCTCTAATGTGGCATGCTAGAAATGATTTTCAGTAATCAAAAGGTGAGATACTAGATCACCTACATCCTTCAGACATCCAACCAAGGCATCTTCCCAACCAGCTCTGGCGTCTTGAGCGCGAAGGGGAACGCGTTCCCAATTGTTCCCTACATCGGCCATCGCAGCTGCCAGTTGATCGATTGTGATGCCTAAAATTCTGTGCTCTTCTTCCAGAGCGTCCTTCACACGCAGTAATGAAAGAACGGCACTATGGCGATTAAATGGCACAGTGCGTAAATTATAAATGAGCGTGGCGTGTATCTCGCAGAGCAAAGGGCAAGGTGGTTCTATAACGGAATGCCGAAGCGCGTGTTCAAAGTCGTCCATCGAAAATGGAGAAATGTGTAGCGGCTGACTGTGTGGCATCAACGCGCAAGCCTTATAATTGGTTCATATAGACTCACCCGTATACAGCCAAGAAATTCCAAGCCATCAGAAAAGACTCAAAGGTAGCCTGGTCTTCGCCGAAAGGCAAGTGCGCGCGGCTAGGTATAGGCTTCTCGACCTTGATACCAGCTTTTTTCTCCTTGTCCGAGACGCGAACATCCAAATCCTCAGTCGGGTAGCGCAAAGGTTTCTTCTTCTTCTTTTCCGCCGCGAGTCGCTCGGCTTCCTCTTTGGCTTTCTGTTGTTTTTCCACCTTCTCGCGTACTTCTCGTTCCCGCTTTTCTGTAGCAACACCTGTTGCTAAGCATTTTCAACAGCAAACATGGCACGACTCACCTCTCTCTTCTTGAGCTGCGGTCAGCTTTTTTTGTTTCTTAGTGGGGGGTCCTTCCTTGTCTTCCCAGATCTTTTTCCGTTTGTCAATTTCACCCTTCTTAATACTCTCTACGCCTCTTCGGGTCTCCTCTGGCATAATAGAGTCTACGCCATAGTGCTTGGCAATTGCTTCTTTCACCGTCCAAGGGGATGCTACTGCTGCGTCACGATCAACACAATCTCGGATGAATCTTCGTAGAATTGACTTTGAGAAAGCAAGGCGGTCACGGCTGATAGAATGAACAGGTTAGATCAGATCCTTTGAGCGTCACGATGCCGACATGCCTCATCGTGTTGCATCGAACATCTATCACCCTGCCACACCATTGTTCCCTGTCCTTTTGAGCAACCTTGCCCTTTTCATGACTCTTGTCGTGAGGCTCCTCCAGAATCTGAACTTGGTAGAAGTACTGAAGGGGGTCATCCTTGGCTTGTGCTTCTTTGGCGGGTATCTTGAGGTCACCTCCAATCTTGTGTATGTCTACGTCACTCGTGGCGTCAACCGGGGGAGTCTGAACGGGAGAAGTAGATGAAGAGGCTTGGTTTGGCGGGGCAGCTTCCGTAGCGTCGGAGGGCGACTTTGGTAGACCAACCCGAAGGACCTTGGCATAGAACCTAGAGGGGATGAGATAGTTGAATGCTAATCAAGGCGCGGGCTCACTTGTCGCCCAGAATATCAACGAAGACCCCTGATGAGGTGAAGGGAGGCGATCAAGACTGATGAGACGGTGCAAGAAGAGGAACACACTTTCGTCTGCAAAGTAACGATCCTTGAAACGTTCGAAAACGGCTTCCACTAGGTGATCCAAACGACCGACGACCTCTACGCGCGTAGCCGAAATGTGTCAGTATAGCGACGGAGAGGGAAGTAAGAGGGGCACGCACGCCATTGAACCGCCTTGAGAACAGCGGCTTTCAATGGTTCGGGGAACCTGGAATGCATTGTCTGGGCCTCATGCTGTTCGCTTTCGAGCGCCTGGAAGTAGTCGAGACCACTCTTGCCGGTGACCTCGCACTGGAATTGTTTCAGTCTGTAGAAGGACATTCTCGCCGCATAAGCCCTGAAGAGAAGAGAAAGCGACTGTGAGGAAAAGGACGAGGGGGGTAGCGGGTTGCTCGGACTCATAGGTTTCGAATATCTCCCCGGTTTGATGGAGATAATAAACCTCCTGGCCGGGGTTGGACCGTGCAGCTTGGAGGAGGGCTTGGGAGGGTTCGGTGAGCACTACACGCTTGCGCCTGCATGTCGGCATTGTAGGGTGAGATGGGGGAAGAAGGAAAATGGGGGAATGCGGGAAAGAGAGGGAATGGCCGCAAGTGGCTATTAGGGAGGAAACGTTGGCATACGGCAGTCCCTGTGCATTTTTGTAGCGGCTGCCTCTGCACAAGTCGTCAGCTGAAGCTCCTAGTGCGATTCAACTCTTATTCCCGACGTCGTCTATCGTACAGATCAACAACGCTCGTCTATTCCACCGCCGAACGCCGCATCTCGCTCAGCCCATCATCCCGTACACGGCCGTCCGTCCCCCATGCGAGGCTGGTCCATCGCACACACACCCCAGCCATCCGGAGCGTCCGTCTTCCGCACCCACCAGCCCGCGACGGTCCAGAGAAACGCCCCCCGAGAACAAAGCAACGGGTGCACACCACCCGCCCCCTCCGGGTCTCCGACCCCCTCGGTCACGCCGCTTCCGGCCAGGGGCTGCATGCCCGTCTCTGCGTCCGATGTCGATGGCTCCCTAGCTTGGGGGTCGGCTCCATGTCCATAGACGCGCGTCGTGTCACGAGCCCAAGGAACCGTTGGAAGGACTGCTTGCCATCCAGGCTCGTACTGGGGAGGAAAAAAGATACCCTTTCCCACGTGACGAATCCAAACGATCACGTGCAACATCACGGTGATATTAGCTGCCTACGGAAGAGGCGACCATAAGGAAACGCATCATTACTTGTAAGCGTAGGAAAGGGAGAAAAAAAATGAAAATGAGAGTGGATAACATGCATTGCGGATCGGGTCGTGATTTACAGCGTGCAGAGATAAAGAAGTGGTGAACGAACAAAATGGAAGAAAAAAAGAAATCCAACGAGTGACAATGTTAATTAAGATTCACACGTACTCTGCCATTGTCTGGTGGTTTCGCTGAAGCTTCCGAGGCCCCAAGGCGAGTGAGTTTGTTTCGGAAGCGTCCCGGGCGCATCGTCTCTTTTCCTTGGCTCGTTCCGTTAGCCCCAAGTTCATGAGATCGAGCATGCGCAAGACGTGCATCGTTGGCCAATTCCTCTGCTCCCTTGCCGGGACGAGAAAGTGATAAAAGACGACGTATGCCCGATGCGCCACCCCGCGTCCTCACGTTCTTGCCATCTTTAGCGTCAATCACGACGATGGCTTTGCCCGTCGTAGGCATAGGGGTCTTCTCGTTTATATGCGACATCTTCCGAGAACGGTCCTGGCTTGGTACAGTGGGGCTCGTGAGCGGTGATGGTGAGTGTCCATTAGCGTGATCTTTGCCTTCCACATTGACCAGGACCCAACCATTGCCGCTACCGCTTCGACTTCCTGTTTTCGTCGGCGAGGCCGGTGCACTGGAGCTACCCCTCGACTTTCCATGACTATCTCCCAATGGGATGGGTATGGGTGGGGGGGGCGATCGAGGTCCTATCATCCCTATCATCCCAGCCTCGCTCTTGCGCACGGCCCCATCACGAACAAATTCAGGGGAAGAAACTCGTGCATCGACATCATGCAGAGACCTGTCAGGTTGTCTAGCATGTTCGGGGCGAACAGTGGCTTCATCCGTTCTTGATGAGTCATTTGCCCCGGATGCTTCCTCCTCCAAAGTTGCAGACCAACTCCCGGGTAGTATTGGGACTTGCAACGCAGGATGAGGCTTGGGTTCCTCGGTAAACATCTCCTGCTCCTCCTCAATATTCTCTATGCCCTCTGGCTTACCCAGTCCGGTCCATCTAATGGGAACGTCACAAGACCCCGTTGTGCCCACTGAGTTGGAAGAAAATGCAGAATCCCGTACGCGGAACATGCCCGGGCTGAGGAGTGTTGGATTCTCTCCAGATATAAAGTCTTGTGTCCGGGGCACACCCATCGATGATCCACCCGGTGGGGGAGAAGGAGTACGAGGGTCGCGCGCATGTGACGTGAGTAGCGGTGGTGTCCTTGAGCTGGTAGAAACCGGTCGCGTGGCATTGACTCGACGCTGTGGAGAAGGTGATCTTGACCTGTTATTTGTGTGCCGTTCGGGAGGCGAATGAATGCCTTGTTCCCCATCAAGCTCGGGTCCGTTCAGCACGGTTTTGGAGATGAACCTGTCTCGATTGAGAGTCCCGATCCCAGTCATATTCTCGCAGCTACTTGGGACTGCACTAGGCAGAGAAGTGCGATAGCGATCATGTTCATCGTCGTCAGGAGCATCGAAATCCACGGAGACAGGCACTTGGGCCCTCGGTGCAGGTTTACGCATGCTAACACCAGTGATTGCATGTGGAGATGAAAGCGGGAACGACGTTGGAAAGCCGTTCGTTTCGGTGACTGCTCGTACATGATGGGAGGTAGTTGGGCCGTGTGAGGGAGGTAGTAAATGCTGAGGGCTCGTCGCTACCCGTCTATGCAACGATGATGGGATAACTCCTGCGTCAGAATTGTAACCTGGTTCAGGTGTAGAAGCTCTGTTAGATCGCCGAACGTCTAACATGGACCCGGATCGGCTAACCGGCGACTCTGGCCAGTTTAGGTCTGTGTCGGATCCAGGTCCGATGAAGACCCACAGATCCTTGACTCGTGAACGACCACAGATAGACAGAGACGCGACCATCGTGCAAGCGTGACCATCGAGAGATGTTAAGAGAGAAAGTATTTGATGGAGCGAATCGGTTGCAAACGTGTCCTCGTTGAACCCTGACAAAAACGAGTTGGTAGCAGGCACACAATGAAGGTGTCGCATACGCACAGCTGTATCCCTTGAGCTTAAACTCGTATGCAGCATCTCCGACCTTCTTCTCCGACACGACCCCTCTCGGCCAAGAGCCACGGACTGCCTGGAGAATGGCGGGCGTAGAATTCAAAGGAGGGTATATGACACGCATGACGGTGCTAGAGATGAAAGAGATCGCAAAGGGCATCTTCCTCTCTTGCCTGCTACCGGTGCCATGAGACAGGTTGCTCCCGGAAGCAGCAGGGATTGGGGAATGTGGCGGAATTGCCAGTGCTGGAGTGGATAGTCGAGAGAAAGAAATTGACAGACGATCATCGCGTTCGCGGCCATAGTCAATGGTAGACAGAATAGTGTAGCTATGCCTATAAATAACGGCAATGATATCGAGGAGGATACGTTCCGTACGTGCGCTCTTTGGGGAAGCCCAAGGCTTGCCATGGAGCTGAAACTCGCACAGCTTCTGGGAGGTATCCTCGCGGCAAGCGGCGTTGAGGTAGAAGTGGTCAAGGAGACGGCGCAGGTCCGCGATGACCTCGAGGGAAAAGGAGTAAAGCCTGATGAAGCTTGAACCGGAAATGGCTAGCAAGGAGAAATCTGAGGTCGTCCGCTGGTCGCGAATGAATTCCTTCCTGGGAACAAAGCCAGAATCCGTCAAGCTAGAGACTGGCTGCATGTAAGCAAAGGTCGGCCAGGATGGGGTGTGAACAGTGAGGACGAGACGACCAGGACGTATATCCGTACCAAAGGCTGAGCGGGATGGGAAACGTCAGGTAAACGGGTGGCCAAAGGCTGAATCAAAAGTGGAAAGAGGCGAGAATGAAGTTTACGAGAAAACGTGCAGGACACGCCAGTCGGGGTGTGACGGTGAGTCAGTACAGCTAGGCTGAGTTAAGCGGGCTGCGCACTGGACGGTCCGGCAATGGGGACACACCGTGGCAGGCAAGTCCGTCGCACCAAAGCCGCGGTGGTGCAAGGACAACCTGACATCACAAAAGAAACGCGTGCTAGTAGTGGCTGTGCGATCATCATCTATAGCCGAATCAATCAAAGGCCGACCAGGGCACCGTGTTCCTTGCAGCGCTACCGTTCCAGGCGGTCATCAGGGACAATCGCCCGCAAACCGCTGGAAAGTGGAGTGTTTTCAGGGTACGACAGCCCAATGTGGACAGTCACGTAGTACTTCCGTCCGCAACGGGCCGCCCCAGCCGGTCCGGAGTTGCGGCCCGCTCGCCTGCCTATAACTTGAATTTCAACCACACTTCCCGTTCTTCCTTGTTCCAACTCGAACATGGCGGGCCTGGCAAAGCTAAACGTTCTGATGTGTAGGTGCTAGCGATGATTCATCTCCAACTCCGACTCATGTCGTTCTCAAGGTGGCACGGTAGGTAACATAGCCGAGCGCAGACCGGCGGTCAACCATCGATCATGCAGGGTGAATACACCACAGGGTGGACAGCTGATGGCGCCTCAAAATCCGACAAGAGGGTGAGCACCCTATTGTCCAACATTGCTTTATTGATCGACTTCTTGGATCCTAGATCGGGGTTGGTTCTACCATCCTGTATCTCCTCTTCGTTTGTTCGAATGACGCACATTACTCAGGTCGTTGGTCTAACCATGTTCGATCTTCGGAGACTTGGCAAGGTACCCGATCCGACACATCACTCCTTGTTGCCTCATGCGTTGCGCTAGGTGGATAAACTTGGCATGGTTGGCGTGAATGGATCCAAGTTTCCGCGTATTCGGCAACACCTCCAAGAGAATATAGGTGATGTTTACAAGGACATGGATACCTCGTGAGGGAGGAGCCTCCACTATGCTGGTCGCTGACGCGCTACGCTCGCAGGTTCGATGAATTCCCAAAGGGCGGGAAATTTGACCCTGAAGCATGTCAGTAACTCATGTGTCATTGTGCTACATATCAACTCTTAGCTGTCGTACCAGACAAAGATGCGATCGATAGAATGTCTTCTGGTGATGCCGTGGTTATCTTTACTCCAGACAGTCTGTTTTCATTTGAGACGAGCGATTCATTGATCGTGATGTTGTTTGATTCCTAGGTACCCACTATCCTATTGCTCTATACGCAATCGAACGTGGCATTCATGTTCTTGTCACCAAACCAGCGACAAAGCTTCTGTCTCACCACAACGAGCTAATCATTGCCGCTCGGAAACACAATGTCGTGTGCTTCGTCGAACATCACAAGCGTTTCGACCCTGTTTACAGCGATGCCAAAGCAAGAGCACAAGCACTTGGAGAATTCAACTTTTTCAGCGCATGGATGAGTCAACCGAAGAGCCAACTGGAAACGTTCAAGGCATGGGCTGGCAAAGATTCGGATATCAGGTGAGTGGACACCA
>JBBPMV010000383.1:0-17546 GCA_038090495.1 Heimioporus retisporus | reverse complement strand
CAGTTATTAGACCGGCATGGTCAGCTGCCTCGCTCGTATCGAGCCAATCGAAAAGGTAATCATGAAGAGTCGAAGAGGACAGTTCGCGACGTGCTGTACGTTCGCAATACTCGCTCAAAGGAGTCGTAACTGTAGTAAACGGTAGTCTGGTGACCAGCCCGCTATGAGGCTGCCGTGGGAAGTGGCAGACCGTCGATAGCGCCAGACTAGTTAACGCCTTGCAATGGCTCTATCGTATCCGAGTACTGGAGTATGAACATTAGAATTGCTAGGCACAATGACTTTGAACATGCAGGAAAATACGACGATCGCCTTAGGTTCTTATTTGCAGACGGTTGTCCGAGTTTCTCGATCAAACATATCGCCGCATCGATTTTCTTCCGAGATGCGACTGCAGACCGATTCTGGTGGAAACGGCATCGGAGGATCCAATGCTTCCATGCCTCGTGCGGGTGGACACAGGGATCCGGGTTGAACAAGAAAGCGAAGTGGTGCGCAGCTTGCCTCCCGCCACTTCATTCGTGCCGTTCACGGTCCCCATCCCTCGTCACTTCCATCCGTTTCGTTTTGCGCCCACCCACCGCTCCCCCTCGCAGAGCGACGCACAGCGTTCGCCCGACCTTTACCTGTCCGTCGCATACTCAACGCTGGCTCGAGCTCTTTTGCTCGTTGCCCAACCCAACCCACGTAGAGCGCTTTCCCCAGCGCCGCGCTGCCTTGGGCCGGAGAACCCGAGGGCTTTCGCCCACCCTATCTCGCTAATGCACATTGAGGTACCACTCACATGATGAACAGATCACACTCTCAGCCCTTTCTTACACTACGCCACGAGGTGTCCGAAGTGCACGGGTGGAGAGCCGCATGAAGAAGCCCGAATGGCCCAGGTTCTCACAATTCTCAGCTTCTGTCAAGAGCAAGGACGTGTCATGGGTGTGATTTTGGAAATGATGTTAAATTGATTTCTCTCTAACATTCTCCAGAGGATAAAGCGGACTGTGCTCAATGTGGGCGACACGACAGAATTGGCATCTGCACACAAGGCCCACTACGAGTTTGATTGGTACTAGTACTGGCCTGGTTTCCGTGGATTTTGCGGACTTCAACGTCATCTCTTCGATCACCACATGACATCGTCGTTGCTTTCATTGCCTTGATCCACTTATACCATGTCATACATCTTTCATACATCGTGTAGAATGGTATTCTGACAACACCAAGAACGGACCCATGAAATTACGCCGTCGAATATCTACATTCGAATCACTTGTCGCGATCCGTTTCCCGCAAACTTGGGATGATGTGAGCCGATCACCAGCGACGGGTGATGCTTTCGATGGTCTCAGTGCGTCTGTGCCGGTTTCTGTGATAAGCATGTACTGGGCCTGTGCGCTGCAAACGCAGCGCTATGAAGATATCGCGTCGCTGAACCTGCAGCTAAGACGACTCACTTGGGTTGATGTCATCCATTCACCGGAGATATCCATACTTTTGGATCAGGCCCTCGGGTAAAACATGGTTGGGACTGGGAAAGAGTAATTGAGATTGTGTGAATGGGAGGAGTCAAGGTCAACAGAACTTGCATACCGCGATCATAAAGGGATGTCCGAAATCCAACACCCCTGGTTCACCACCGATCACACGGTGCATCAGCTATGGTGAACCTCAAATAATAACACGAGAGACCTACATGAGCAGTACATGGAAGGCGGCTAATAAAACGCTCGCCGAACCTTGTGTCCTGGGAAGGCTTTGCACGCCAAATACAAGACCCGTGTACCTGCGCGTAAACCACCTTGCTGATCCCGTGTAAAGAGCGTCCAGGTGTGCAGGTGCTGTGCCAGCAGGCGGTCATCCGAGTTGAGACAAGGACACATTCAATCGCAATGAAGAAACACACCAAAGTCGCTTGTCCTGCAACCTGTTTCCGCACTCCACCATTCCGGGCCATGGAATACTCATTTCCTGGCGTACATGGGCCCGATCTAAAGAACCATTGTCATGACACGTCTGGGCAAGCTTGTCCAATGGCGCATCGTTCCCATGCTATCCTGACAGGTCTCGACTCCAATCCTGTCAGTTCAACAACAACAAAAAAGTACGAGTGATTCCCAAGCAATTCACGTAGTAGATCTTGAGCGGATGTTTTGCATTTCAAATGTTGCGACATTATGATACGACAGAGGCAAGACGGAGGATGCGGACGTTTAGGTTGTTGATATGTGTTTGTTCAGCGTTGTATCGCAAATCGTTCGATCGTTCGATCATTCCTCAGCGCTCAGCTTTGCTTGTTACCGCGAGAGCAGTGTGACCATATGTAATGTGTGCCGCTAAGCGCTGCTCGAAACAAGTTAAATCTCCGCATGAACATTGTTTTGTTATGTTAGGCCGTTTGGAAAGTTGGGAGTTGGAATGCTTGGAAAAGTCGATTCACTGATGGACTCCTCGAATCTTGCCATGATTCATGCATTATGACCGGAACGTATTCTGCTCGCGCGCCGAACCTCTCAACAAGAAGCGTTTCACCGTTTCGAAACGTAAACCAGCAGCGCAGCAAGCCACTCAGCAGTCCCTAACCCAGCTCCATTTCATACTCAACAACTCCGTTCTGAGAACGTGTTCGCTCTGCGGTCTTTCATACACAAAGGGCACCCCGGATGATGAGGCCCTACACCGTTCTCACTGTGGCCGTGTGCGGAGAGGCATGGTGTGAGGTAAAGAGGAGGAGCGCGAGTCACTCAAGGCTGGCGTGGTCGAACTGGCCTCTACCATCAAGCTCAAGGATGGTACCAAGGGCCGCATTGTCTGCTTCCCCGCGGCTGTGAACGGAAAGATTGGAACAAAGGTCCGTGCGCTATGTCGTCCAGAGCTTCCATGTTGACTGTAACATAGCTAGCTCATCTGCTAGAAATGATCAATCTAACACTGGCATCCCCGCCATTGACAGAGTCAATCCTCAAGTGTTCCAAAGCATACCTCTTTTTATCCCTTCGACATCAAACTCACATATGGAGAAAATCGTGGGTTGTGTTATCGCTCAGCGTATCTCGACTGCAATGGCAATCGTCACTCCTGAAGCCACCATCGACCTGCAAGATCTTTCCGAGGCCACTTCCCTCTTAGCCGTTGACACCAGCTGCGGATTGTTTTGCCATCCTAGCTCATTACCCACTCCACTTGGAATACCACGACTTTTTGTCCCTTCCACCCATCGCCGTCTAGGCATCGCAACTCAATTATTGTTTGCTGCCGCCGCCAGCTTTATACACGGGTGCCCACTTGACCCCACAAAGGGACAAGTTGCCTTCACTCAGCCAACGGGAGGAGGGCTGGCCGTAATGGAAAAGTGGGGGAAAGGTGGTGTCCGCATCTATGAAGAGTAGCGTCTCGTATATATGCGTAACAATCAGGTAACGACAATCTTATTGTCATGGATGATGTGACCTTGACCGAATAAGTAAACATGCAACAACCTCTCGGTCCAACGGACTGACAAACAGGTGACAAGCCTGGGGTGGCCTTCGCCCCCTGTCCCCCATTTTCTGTCTTTAACATAGGTCAATCTGCTGGTGTATAATCCATCGATGCTCGGTCTAAACTCGACACGCGTGCACATTCCAACAACAAACTATGTACCATCACTTCAGTATCATCCAGTTCATCAGAGCACGACCGAGTACGTGCCGGTAAATGTAGGACTCTCCGGTCCGATAACATAACCAGATTGTCGACGGGAGACACCGAAAAATGCAATGGCGGTAAGTCTTGCTCTATGTCAAGTGTGAGCATGCGAATGTCTCTAATCGTCTCGTGCAGGCCCCATCCATTTGTCGTCCAGTAGGGTTGAATGGACAATCTCAAGTTGCGAGCGCGGTTCCGTTTTCCTGGAGGTCACGATGATGAACCCATCGGCATCCCCGAGCGCCTTCCGCGTGCTTGCTAATTCTACGGGATCTATTCCCCAAAATGGCTCGATACCCTCGAATATCTCGTCCTTTATACTCTGCTGCGGATTCGTCAGGGCTTTACTTGACCGTGCACATTTGGCTTCCCATGCCGCTTCTGCATCGTGGATTAACTGAAAGATGGGATGAGGAGCGTCAGGGTTGACGTCGAGGAGTCCATCTGGCGTGAGTGTATGGGCTGCGAGCGGATTCCCCACGGATAACTCTGGTATTGATGCATTTAGTGAACTAACGACACCCTCGAAATCAGAGTCGTCAGGGAGGCGCTGTAGGAAAAAGGAATGTGGTGCAAAGAGCGGACTGATGGAGGCAGCAACCACGGAAACGAGTAAGACCGCAGCGAGGGACCTCAGTGATACACCTCAGACTCACCCTGCTGGACACCATGCGTCATGCAAAGGGATCCTGGAAAAAGGTGATAGAGCAGCCGTGGAGATGTCTTACAAAAGGGAAGAATTCGAAATGTCATCATTGCCGAATGTCAATTTAACACCACTCCATATACCAGTTAGACAATACTTCGACCTGTGCTTTTTTGATCGGTCACGTGTGACTGTGCCACATTATCATTGTATCAGTCACCGTGCGGTAGTGCGGATGCGATCCTCGTCTTCACCTGATAAAAAATGATTAGGAAGTGAAGAGCACAACCCATCCAGTGGTATATCGATAAATTCAAATAAGAACTGTGACTTGAATATGGTTTCTATGGTTCAGTTCATGGGTGCTTGGAGCTGGCCACGAAGTGGTCTAGCCCTGAGGCAGTGTGCGAGGGAGAGTGCCAAACTGTCGATTCCACATGCCTGCCCGTCAGGGGCCCTTTTCCGAAGATCAGGGCCGGACCAGCCACCAGTAAACGAGCCTTGTACAGTACGTGTAGAGGCGACTCAGGCGAGTGAGGTTTCGAACATGCGGAAGCTCTCGTCACCCGTCCGGAGCCGTTTATGCGAGCCACCAGTCTCATTACCTGTTATCCAGGGAGTAGGTCGGAGAGCAGCAGAGGAGCTGAGCCATGCCAACAAACGCGGCCCCAGTGGGGAAAATGCGAGTAGGGGGTGGGAGTCTTCGCGCCCGCTGCAAGGATCTGACAAGTGATCACCTACAAGCACCTGACCAGCTGGAAAAACACCTTTTGGGTCACTTGTCGGGACTCAGGACGCTGCCATGCGGGACCTCGAGCGGAACTGCCTGCTTGGGGGCCGTCCGCCATTTGCAAGGGACTCCATGAGACGACACAGGCTCCCGGCTCAGGCTGACAGCCTGTGACAGGGATTTCGTCTTCCTCGTCTCAAACACGTTTCCCCTCGACGTGGAACATTTACCTGACGTGGCTCTGATACCAAAATGTTTTGGTCGGAACGTTCAACACCAGTTCAACGGGGTCATTTATTGGTGGTTCAAATTACCACCATCCCCTTGTGGCAACTCGGTAAGTACCTGTTTTTAACTCGGATGAGTCCACAGTGCCACCACTAAATCGAAACACACTAGTCACTCCTCGGATAGACGCGGCACAGTCCCAATAAATTAAACATCCCACAACGTATGCAGGACGAAGGCTCGCAGGACTAAGCAACTAGGGATCGGAAATACTCAGTAACCCACTTCGAGAACGCCACAGTCGACGGCGTTTTCTTTCAATCAATTTCTGTCCCGCAATCAGGGTACCGGTACCACACGACCCTGATATACAAGACTAACCAACCAAGCTTAGGGACGGTTGTGCTCTCCCCGCTCTCCGATCACACAAGTGTCTATTGGATGGAGTTGTGATGGTTGGCAATCAATCTCTGGAGCAACTTGTTACTCCACTTGACTTGGATGGTGCAGGGAAGATGCCTACCAAAAACGTAAGGTCACACGGAGTGCATTGTCAGGCGTCAGCATAATCTTAGCCGATTTGCTTGATATATTTTCTCAAGCAACGAACAAAGAATACTATACCTCTTCTGTCCAGGCTATCAGAACAATACTGGCATGCCCCTACGGCAGGACGAGGTTAAAGTGAACGCTACCACATGCAACCAGCGTGGACGGAAGCGCAGAAGAGGCGGCAGTGGCGGAATCCGATAGATTGGCGGCTTTATAGTCTTCGATGGCAATACGCTGCCTTGCTGCAGACATGCTCCTGCAAGGCTCACAATCGGGGGCCTAAGGCCCTTTTCTAGAAGGTGATGTCGATTGCGATCGACCGCCGGTGCGATAGGCGGCCGTCAGGGTGTCACCGCATTTATTTCTGCAAGAGACATATTAACGGGGATCCAAGATGAATGCAGTGGCACTGCCAGTGTTCGGACCTCATTTCTAGAAGATGATTCTCCGAGCCAACAGCATTCATCGTGGTCTATTGAGCCTATGTATGGGGGGAATCCTATCCTCTGCCGAATGGCTTCATACCTTAATTGGTCCATGATACCGGGTTTCGTGCTACATCCATGTCCTCGACATTGGATGGCAAATGAGGAAAGAATTCAAGTTATTTGTTTGTTCACTAATTGCAAGGTGCTCCAAACGTCAACGACGGGATCTACCGAGGGCTACTGCAAGTTAAACATTTAATGTAGAGTGTGAACTTCGAATCACGGTATGTTCAGATTGAACACAAGTCCTACAACCCTTTTTAGGGGCATAACCATGCGTCACATACAACTGGGCTTTATGTGACCTTCTAAATGACCCTATAAGTGGGATAAAACCGGCACCAAGTCTAGAGGTACATGCCATAACGACCTCGTTGAACTACAAAACTGGTTGTCACCAAATAGCGTCAACCACTGAAGGCAATGGGGTATGACCCTCCCTTGCGAATTCCGGACCCCATGTGGTCGTTCTCAAGGATGGTCTTCTAAATGGCCTCTGATAACGTGTCAAAACGACGGGCCGAGTCATACAGTAGCAGAATCAGATGGTTCCTCGAATTAATGGTGGGAGAGTTGATTGCCGAAACATGTGAGAAAAGCACATGTTATCGAGTCCTCATCTATTCCCGTTGCCGTGAACAGTGTCGTACTCACCTAGAATAGTGATTTAGACTGTCGGGATACCCCGCAGATATACACTCACGTTACATGTAGATGCAACTGCATGAAATCCATGGGTGCCATCCCATTTGGAAGGGAATGTGTTTGTAGATGATGTGGAATGCCGCCAAAGTAGAGCGGGAACGAAACGTAATTGAGGAATAGTACGTTCGTGCTTGGGGTGGTGAGGTTGCACCTGGTACCGATGTTCTTCGGGATTAGTAAATGCGGAGCCCTTCACTTGACCATCATCAGATATGATTGTGTGACCCGCTTCCTTTATTAATGATTTGAGGTGGTGCCTAAGAGACTTTCTTGCACTGTGCAGAATAGACCCTGATCTGTGGGAAGAGAGTTATGCGAAGAATCATGATTTACCTTGGGCGACATGCTTGAAAGTCAGTTGAATCCCAGGGAAATAAAGGTGGGGCTAATGGAGGAAACATGAGCCGGATATTGATTAGCACACGTAGAATAAGAATGCTGAAGGGCACGAAGAGAAAGAGACTTGGTGGGAAAATTAATCGAGGCGAGCCTAAATGCTTCTGCTTGTGTAAGAACTCTTCTCTGTACCCCCTAAAGGCGGAAATTACTGCAGTTATAGTACCAGGAGAGCTGAGGAAGGATGGCACATCAGCGCTAGCATTCAGCCTACCTGAGGGTACCTGAGTAAAGAAAAGACATGGTAATATTCTCTGCATCCGCCCGCAAAGCTCTCCCAGGCGGAAATTACGAACATAACACGGTTAACATTTAGGGGTGCGAGAGTGTGCGTATAATTCCCGCGACTCACAATGCGTTCACGAAAGAGAGCGCTACCTTGCATCAGAGGCAAGGGTCCTTATTCTCGTTCCCAGCATCTGCAGATCATGGGCCGTTATTGCTTTCACATGTTCGGCTTTGTGAATACCGGCTACCGACTCCAAATGCCGCCGTGCGTGGACATCGGAGCCGGAAGACAAAACACGAAAATTCTTAGCGTTTCCTGTCGTCAGTGTAACACTACCTGTGCATCGGATCAGTGAACGGCCATCAAAGCCATCTTTCCGGATGCGGTGCTACAAAAAAACGTACACCCAGGAAGGTGTCAAAGGGACACATGTTTCAACCGAACACGAGACAATACTGATAATTTAGTAAGCTATACTGGTGGTCTCGTGGGACGCGGATCAGAGGGTACCTTTTCCCATAAAAATGACTGCATGAAACATGAGTCAGTATGAAAATCATGCACCACTGCAGTGCAATTGCTACTGAATGCTTGGAACGTTCCGGAGCACTCCCACACGGAAAATACGAGGGCGGTTGCCAAGGGTTTAAACTTATTTGTGTGAGCATCGATGCGAATCGTTTGCCTCGTCATCAGTAAACTCCAGGTGCGCAGTTGTAGGACGTACAATACATGTGTACAGTTTTATAAGGCATCTCAATGAAAAGTTATTTTCCGACATACTCTGTGTTGTCCGCTATATTCGCGCACACTTTACGGAAGTGATCTTGAAAACGAGCACCGCAGTGTGGTCTGAAAGTTGTTGAAAAGCTCGTGCTTCAAACAGATCTTGAGATAATTCAAAAGGTTTGTCATATGGTGCCATGTCTTCACCGTAATTAATGTCTGTGGAACACGTCAGCAAGATGCTGGATAAGGGAAGGGTATGCAGAAAAGAAAACTCATAGGATGCCTGGACTGACAGGAACACGAGCTGACACCTTCTGTTCACAGAGAAAAGCCTCGGAAAACTATGGTCCGGTTTTTGTTGATCTTCCTGGCGGGATTGGTGTCTGTGGCGTTCTTGGGAGGAGAACATTCACACGGGTAGTCTTGGCTTGTTGGAAGACTTTCGGTCAAGATAGAACTGTTCCAAAGGCTCTGTAGGAGGTAGACTACTGTACATCAAGTACTTTAGGCTCTATATACAATAGACAGGGTGGTTAGTGATTAAAAAAGGAAGACATACGAAGGGGGTGCCGCATAACTCGATTAGACATACGGGATTACATAAGCATCAGAGAACGGGAAACAAAGGCAAAGTAGGAGAAATCGTTACAGTGTCTCTAGTGCAAAGCATTGGTAGCATGCTGTAATGTTTCCTGTGAGTTGGTGACTGATGTTTAAGGCACCATGGGGACTTATTAAATTGAGGATAAAATTAACGCCCAAAAATAACAAGAGATTTCAGATAGACCATGTTTTTGATGCCCAGCCTGATCGTAAGAGATGAAGTAGAATGACACGGTTGATTGTATATATTGCACACACACATTTGCATGAAGGAAACATTTAACGTAGACTTTCAAAGGTCGAAGGCCTTGAAGAGAGGGCTATGTCACTACTTTGAAACAACACATTCCTTCACTGTGGGATACATAGCATACACTGTCTTGCGATGGTGTGGATGCTAATACCAAAAACTGAACTGTCAGTTCCTCAGATTCCCGAGAATGTTCAGGTAGCACACAGGATGCAAATTACCTAATCGGAGTGGACTTCCCATGCATGCAGCACCACCGCCTACCGTGTTGTGAATTTGTCATATCCTCTGGATTCCTGTATTAATGGTTCGATCCCACCTCACGTTCTTTTTACAAAAGCTGTGCATGTGTGTGCATGACCCTCACCTTCAGGATACACCAACAGGGTGGTCCGCTCATTTAATTACACAGGAGTCCATCCTCCACCAGACCCCCCCCTGTGAGATTCCGCTCATTTGAAACCTCACAGAGTCAAGCCAAGGATCGCTGAAGGGGTGGCAACGTGTGTGTGACTGCATTTGTCTGGGCTCTGCCACACACCACTGGGGTCATTTGTACTTGTTTCATCGTGAGCTGAATTATGCTAGTACTCGAACCCTCAAGCACTATTAATTCCACGAATGGCCATTCCACTTCGACTTTCACAAGTTCATCCATTTCATCACTTACAGCAAAGACTTCCCAAATGCACACCGTTGCATGACACTTATTGCCTGTGAATTAATTGATTTCGGCTAATATTGCAATTCTTTGCTGCTGGTAATACCATCACCGACTCCTCCCCACTGAAAACTTGAAGTAATTCATGATCGAAAACACAGATCCCTGTCAGCTCTTACTCCAGAGGCTTATAAAGGGATTCAACCCACTGACAAATGGCACCCAACGACGTTCAAACCACCTACTATTTTGGCTATGAATGCATTCCCAGTAAGTTTCCACTTACATTCTTGGGCATTACTCTTGACATGAGACATAGAATGGCACACAAGTTTTCTTCTGGAATGCAGCTGGTGAAATCAAGTATGGTATGGTACAATCCACAAGCCGGCTTGCAGATGTAAGTCCTTGATTGGAATATGCACTTATATTGGCTAACAATCTACAGGGGACACAAGTTGTTGTTGTGGTGGTAGATGGTGAAGGCCACCGAAGCCTGCCGTAAGTAGCCTGATTAGTGTGAACTCCAAGTTTCTGATGTGAATGATAGTGTCTCCAGCATCTCAAAAGTACACTAGACTGGGTACTCATCAACTTCACTGTACTATACTACTCAGAGCAACCACATAGACATCACAATCCCTCATGCCATTCCCCACCTCTAAACTGGATCATACATTTAACATCCAATTTATATATTGTGCCACATACTCAGATTTGCTTGTACCTGTGTTCCATGTGATCTTATGGTATTTGGAGTGAAGACATTCATCAGTAAATTAACATATTGCTTTGAGCGTCTTTTGGTGTTCTTTTCGCACGCTTCTCAAACTTTTCTCATGCTTTTGTCAAGCTGGCGAAAAGCACAGAAAGTAGATCTCTACGCTTTTATCCCAGCTTTTCTAAGGCTTTCCATCCCTTTACTGCCTTTTAGTGTACTTTCTTAATGCTTTTTTAAAATGCTTTCAGATCTCGAGCAATGGAAAGCAAATGCAAATGGCTTATATTAAAGAGCTCTGTAAGCTACTACAAAGCACGTAAAATGACCAACAAAATTAGCACAAATCCAACGAAAGCGATATGAAAAAGTGGGTATACAGTCCAGGGTAACGATACACTGTGGCATGCTGTTCGGTTGTCCTGCTGCTCATCGCGTTGTCGTCGTTAGGGTGGTGGGCGCGCCGTTGGGGCGTCTTCGCCCGCGTTGTCATGTAGTGGTTTTGGTGGCGGCATGCCGTTTAGTCGCCCTACTGCTTGTATCGTTGTCGCCAAGGTAGTAGACACATTGTTGCAACATCCTCGGCCGTGTCGTCATCCAGTAGTAGTAGTGGTGGCGGTGATGGTGGGGTGGTGATGGTAGTGGCATGCCGTTCGATCGCCTGCCTGTCGTATCATTGTCGCTGAGCCGGTAGGCGCGCCATCGCAGCGACCTCGTCCGCGTCGTCATCGTGCAGTGGCAGCAGTGGTGGCGGCACGACACCGGGTTGCCGTACCGCCTGCCCCGTCGTCGTTGATGTGGTGGGCGCGCTATTGTGGCGTCCTCGCTCACTTCGTCGTTGTGGTGGTGGTGGTAGCAGCGTGCCATTCGGTCGCCCTGCTGCCCACCGCGTTGTCGTCGCTAAAGTGGTGGGCGCGCTGTTGCAGCGACCGCGTCGTCGTCGTCGTGGTGCGGTGGCGGCAGTGGTGGTGGCACGATGTCAGGTTGCCGCACCGCCCGCCACGTCGTCGTCGTTGAGGTGGCGGGCGCACTGTTGCGCGTCCTTGCCCACACCCGCGTCTTCGTCGCAGGGTGGTGGTAGCACGCCGTGGGTCGCCGCTGAAGTAGTGGGCGCGCTGTTGCGTCCTCGCCCGCGCCTGCGTCTTCGTCGCGTGGAGGCACGCCGTGGGTTGCCGTACCGCCCGCCATGTCGTCGTTGAAGTAGTGGGCGCGCCGTTGCGCGTCCCCACCTGCGCCGTTGTCGCGTGGTAGCACCCCACGTCGTCGTGTGGTGGCGGTACGCCGTTGAGTTGCCGTCCCCCCCGCCATGTCGTCGTCGTTGAGGTGGTGGGTGCGCCGTTGCGCGTCCTCGCCCGCGTCGTCGTCGTGCGGTGACGATCGTTGAGGTGGTGGTGAGTCCTCGCCCGCATCGTCATCATGCGGTAGTGGCAGTGGTGGTGGCCCGCCGTTGAGTCGCCACACCGCCCGCCACGTCGTCGTCGCCCGAAGTGGTGGGTACGCTGTTGCGTGTCCTCGCCTGCGTTGTTGCCGTCGTGTGGTGGTGGTGGTGATGGTGGCACACGTTGGGTTGCCGTACCGCCCGCCACGTCATCGTCGTCGAGGTGGTGGGCGCACCGTTGCGCGTCCTCGCCCGCGTCGTTGCCATCGCGTGGTGGTGAAGGCACGCCGCATCGTCGTCATGTGGTAGTGGTGGTGGTGGCGGTGGTGGTCATGGGCAGTCCTTGTGCCTTCGCACTCGTAAGCTTCGTCGCAGTTGGGTGGTAGACGGGCCGCTGCAATCCCCCTGCCCGTCTTGTCGCGGTTGGGCTGTTGCGCGCTGTCCTCACCATTGTCGGAATGTGACGTACGAGAGGTTGTGGGCGGGTTGTTGAGGCACCTTCGCCCTCCTCCTCATGGTAGAACCGGTGGTGGTGAGTGACCTGGGGTGGGTAGTACCTGGCGGGCTCCGCGTCAAGGCGCGAAATAGTGGGGGAGGCACCTGTCACGGCGTCCTTGCCCCTGTTTGGCTTTGTCGTCGTCGCCGTGTGGTGTGACCAGAGGACCAAAGGGGGCGGTGGTACGGTGTGGAGGAGTCCATAAAGGCAAAAAACAGTGGGGGTGGAGGGCCTATCACGGCGCCCTTGCCCTCGCGCTTGTCTTCATCGCCGTTGCCGTCGTGGTGTGATGGGAGGTAGTGGTACTGTGCAGAGTGGTCGCGGTGGACTTTGAAAAATTTTAGTGCGGACACTGTTTTTCTCTATATAATCACCTTGTTTGCTCACCGTATGTATCGGCGGTATGGTGTAATGGCTTATGCTGCGTGTTGTTTTGGTATGCGTGGGAAGTCGCGAGTTCGATTCCCGTCAGTGCAGTGTTAAATTGCACCGGGCTTCCGTGCTTTTAGCGCTTTTCAACTCTGCAGCTTTTCGATATTGAAAAAGTAACTAAAAGCACAAAAAGTAACATGTGGATTTACTGATGTTGAAACAGAGTTTGAAATTATTGTACAATCCATTCAACACTGTCATGGACAAGTGGTTGAAAATTGTTGGCAATCCCAAAGACTAATAAACAATCATATAGTAAAATGACTCCCTGCAGACTTGCTACAATGGCAAGCAATTTTGTGTCAGAGATTCAGTGAAATGGTGTGTGACTGGCCACAGACTGTCAACCAACTTGGTGCCAGCTGTGGGACATAGACACTGTTATCACCACACCCAAGGATTGCTTCCGCATCTTCTTGTCTTCCATCAGGACCTTTTACCAATGCCGTCCAATGCTATACAGGAGCGTCTCGCCCACAAAACACGCAGATACACCGTGACCGAGGGCGCAAAGTGCCCGTCATCGAGTGCGAATCTCTGTTTTGGGCACCCGTCTGCGATGGGCCGTGATGACTGCCCAGGAACGAGGCCGACTGAGAGGGTGTTGTTCAGTATACTGCCCACACCACGTATAAAGTATAGGAGACTACACATGGGCATGGAAAGCGAGGGGTCATCGGCTACGTAAGTCGGTCAGTGACGGACGTGATACCACGTCTCCCGGAGGTCTCGAATCGAGTGACTCACAGGAGATTCGACGAAGAAAGGATGTCTACAACAACGTGCTCAACCCACCCGCAATAAAGCCGCATGTTAGACAAGACAACATCACGCCAGAGACATCGCCAATGGTACCCTAAAGTACAACCGTGCCCGATAGTGATAAGGTCGAGACGATGAATGGGATTAGCCAAGGTGTAATGGAGTGAATCCAACAAATGCTGTTGTTGTGAATCATGAAGCTATGGCTGCCATATGCCCCCATTGAACCAGATTTTCTCGGAATAAGTTCAGTTGCAAAACTGAGAGAGCAGCCACGATGTTTCTACTCGTGATCAGGTAATCAATCGATATGGCACATGTAGTGCTACACTAGTCGATAATGCCCCTTACCTGCGGGTTTAGCAGATAACAGAAGTTCATAATACGTCGCCACTCACGAAACGCTCATACACCTTAGTACAATGCGCAAATACGATGCTACATGTCGTAAAGTCCTCGAATGGCTCGAATTACAGTTAACCAATTGACATTGCCGCATCTACCAACTTTGTCATGCGTGATACGTTAGGTTCCTGATCAGCCGCGACGAAAAGATGACATCCTTGATGATCTGCGATATGAGGCCATGTTGCGCTTCAGCTGCAATTTTTCGACTCTGGTCCGAAGCGTGACAAAGATCAGCCCCGAGGGACCGTGTCATTAACCAAAAAACAATACGAACCTATCCTTAACGGTCTTGCTGAGTTGGTTGTCTTCCCTTTTCTTGTCTTCTTGCTAATAAATGGGACATTAGAGGAAGTCTGTGTCTAGATACGGGTATGATACCTTGTTATTATTGGATCCTTTTTCATCCTTTAGATTCGGTACAACCGCCCGTGTATTACCAACCACAGTCTGAGCTCTTGCAAGTTTTTCATGCAAATCCACGATCTGCGATACTGCATATGCGCGATTCTAAAGGAATTCCCAAAACGGATTGTATTCTCTCTAGACTGACGAACAAGGGAAAAGCACCTACCGAAATCGGGTTACTCCCACTCAATGTACTGACCCAATATTTGTTCCATAACAACCCAAGTAATTCCTCGTCCAGACTAGATTTGAAGGTTTCGACTTCAAGCTGATAATATTGGTTGGCATGAGCACCGAAATCCTCGATTTTGGCGAGAGGAATGGATTGGTATTCAGATGCAGATGATGCGGGGGGAGTATAATCCTTAGGATAGGTGCGGAAAGCACCAATGTCGACTTTCCCTGCCGATATCGTGCGGTTGGGGTCAATCTATAAAGACGCAGCGAAATTGCGGCCCCAGTGAGGAGAGAACGAAGGCCGAAACACCGCAAAACATATGACGACAGCCACGAAAGGATCCTGAGATTGTTGATTGTTCATCTGGGTATCGACATCTATGCCAGACAACCAACATCCATAGCCCGGGTGAGAGTGGTACCATCCAATTGCGTTCTCCAATCGTTTGGCCTTCCCGAACCCAAGAAAGTAGTTCATAAAAGTCAGCGCCACGCGATCGCTGGAGGGTGTGATGGATGCGTACCTTCTCGCTCTCTTGTATGTATGTGACCATGTACTTGTTCACTTCGTTGGCCGCGTTGATACGCGTCTCAGTACCTTGGACTGGCAACGCAAAGGAATCCACAATCACGAGTGAATTTCCTATAACCTTCCCTTGCATGACACCCATGATTTCGTGTGGGACGCCGGATCTTGCATGTATGACCTATTGACATCAGTAGCATAAGCGAGATTGTAAAGATATTGAAATTTGACCAACCAGTGCAATGGCAGATATTTTGCACGATTTAAAGTAATGAGGACTGTACGTTGAAACAGGTGTGGACACGATATGCTATTAAACAGGAGGTTGTGATCGCAGCTTTACCTACTCTTGGTCCTATGGCGCCTGTTGAAGTATGCATTTATTGGCCTCGACATCGAAAGCGTATATCTCGTCCTTTGCTGAGATCTGTTGCACTTGATTAGCCAAGGAAAATGCCCGATACGCTGTTGAGGAAAACATGGTCATCGCAAAGCCAGAAGCCGGAGTGGCACCAATTGAAGTTCATTTACAGATTAAGTAACATCGGTCTACCAGTACTACGACCACTCTCGGCGAGGCTCTCGATACGTGCTGTCTCGAATCGCATCACCAGGATCTTTCGTGACTAACCCGGCGCTATACACAGCATTCTACTGATGGTACCTTGCGAGTGCTACATCTATCATAACCGATGCGAGTCGCCCCGTTTCCTTTGAGTCTTGCGGTACGTTTTATCCTCACAGGAAAGAGCCGCTCCAATATGCGCGTACCTATATGTATACAGTTCTCCCCTTCAAGCTATGGAGGAATCATGGGGTAGGTCCCACGCCGGTGAACATGTGAAACAGAAACGGAGCCGTACATTCGTGTCTGATCGTTACGGCTGTATAGGGGCAGAGAATAGTCCGTACCGCGGAGACACCCGGACTACCCTCGTCATCGTTGCGCACCTTCACTTTTACCATTACTATCGTGGTCGTGATGGTGTGGTGGGCAGGCCGTTACAGAGCATTGGTTGTTGGCAAGTTATCGCGTCCCCCCTCGTCTCTTGCTGTGTTGCCACATTATGTCCAGCTGTGAGTACGAGGCTAGGTTGTTGGAGCAAGTAAGAGCGTGCGTGCAGACTTCAAGTCACTTACGCTATACACGACGACGATGACAACCGCGACGCACCGAGAGGTAGATTTGATGGGAAAAGGGAAGGTGGGGAATCGGGAAGCAGATGTGCAGGGCTGCGTCAGAGGCAGGGAATCACGGACGCCGAGGTAGGGATGATGATGTAGTAGATGGCACAGCCCGGGGTGTTGAGGCAAGCGTCGTGCGTGGTCATGGGCGAGCACTAAGCTTTCGGTGGGTAACCTGGATGCATTCGAGTTGGCATGGCGCAGACTTGCCTCAGTACTTGTGCTCTGGGGCTGGATTGATTTTTTTCTGAACGTGCCATGTTTGGCGAAGTGAGGGAGTATCTGAAAGGATTATGAAGTGCGGAGGGAAGCGGTCATTGCACGATGGAGAAAGTTTTGCACCGGGCGTCGGATATCCGGGTGACGCAGGCCTCTCCAGAGTGCTGCGTCTGTTTCAAGGTGTTGGGTGGAGTTGTGGATGGCATGTCTTGTAATATCGAGATGTGTGAGATGCTTCGGGGGTAGGGGGTGGTGTAGCGGGCCATGTTACAACTTCTGACTTGAACCCATCTGCGCGACGAGTAAAGTCAGGACATGAGTGGTCAGTCCATTTGTGAACCGTAAGCACAGCGCCACACTCTCAGGGAATACGCGTGGAGAGTTCTAAGCTTGGTCCTTAGATCCGTGTCTGTGCTGCAAGAATCGATGGCATTGCTTGGTGGTACCGGTATGGGCCCCTTGCCATTTGATTACATAAAACCAGCGAGTTCATCGTTACACTCGTCCACCTTCAAACAATGGGGTCGAGCCACTTCACCCGAGTCACCTACGATACGGTTCGGGGACTCTGCAAAGACACTCAAGGACGCGATCGGAGATGTGGTATGTGGTTTTCTGCCCTCCGAGGACCTACTAGAATGAGTATGTCGCTCCCTTCCCTAGGTGGATTTGGTAGTAGATCATCGTTCTCCAGTGGGAAGGCGTCAGTTGCTAATTGTTTCTATCGTTTGTTTTACCCACTATTCGGCAATGAAGAGTGGACAATGGTCTTATTAGCTACCTGCAAGACCATGATCAGACGTCACCGAGATGTCTCTAAGCATGCATAAGTACGCTGAAGGGAGGCTACAAGAAATTGGTGAAGGTGCGCATAGTATTATTCGTTTTTCGCAAAGTAGTGACCACGGCGCATTCAGAGGTCACTCACCGGCTTCAGCATTGCAG